>VYXC01010850.1:258673-283489 GCA_013397175.1 Platysteira castanea | reverse complement strand
GCGGGTGTGCAAACAGGGGAGTTCGCCCAAATAATGCTACAGGCCTGCGGAAAGAATGGCTATCCGCAGCAAGCACACCTGCCCCCGCCTCCATAAAATCATAGAATATCTTGAGGTGGAAGGGACGCACAAAAATTAAGGAATCCAGAAGGGACGCACAGGGATCAAGGAGTCCTAGTCCTTCGATTGCCTCCTTCCTGTACTTCTAAAAATATCACCCATGCCTGGTTGCATGAGTAACAAATTTATAGTACTTGTATTTACTTCTTCTACTTCTTGTTTACTTTCTCGGGACTTTACAAGGTGGCTCTGATTTTTTTTCTCCTGAAATGCTTTCTGTTCAGCCAGATGAATTTGAAGCAGGATGGATGTCTAGAATGTCTGAAATATTGCTCCTTAAGAGCACTGGGGGGAAGACCTTCTGGGGATTTAAGACTTAGGGTTAATTTATTTAAATATGTCTGTATTTACCATGAACTGAACTGTGGTTTTTTTCAAGACACAATGCATTAAAACTGACATTAACATAGTGCATCCATTATTTCAACAGCCAAAATCTTCAAATTTACTGTGAGTAAAATGCAGGCTCAAATAAACAAAACAAAATTTTGAAAATTCTCTGTTGATTTTGATCAGCTCCTTGCAGTGTAACAGATCTGACAGAGGTAGGGTGAGTCTATTCGCACTGGTTGTACACAGCTCTTAGGTTTTTTTGCCTGAAGTGGTAACTTCTGTTTCAAACTTTTACTTCTTTTCTGTAGTTTTACTCCGTAGCTTTGTTCAGAAAGACTAGTTGCTTATTCATGAGTTTGCTCTGAGAACCACTGTTCTCCAACAGCACATGCTTAAATTGGTTTAGGCTTTAATGTTTCAATTTCCATCTGCATTGGTGGAGCTGTCTGCACAAGCATTGAAGGACTGGGTTCTCACTGTACAAATGCACCAGGCAGGTTTATTACATCCTTTTATAAGAACTGTTGCTGTGGCTGCTGTGTGGGGACTGGGAGGTTTGCATGGGCTGGACCTAAACAATTTAGTGATCTCTTTAAATAAGCAGTGGATGAAAATGGCTTAAATCACATCTCCAGTCTTTGATAGGACACTGGTTGATATTCCTGCCGAGAGTGGACTAATGCGAGGTTTGCAGGATACTATCATGAAATTATGGAATCAAAAATGTCTTAGGTTGGAAGGAACCTTAAAGTTCATCAAGTTCTAACACTGCTGCCATGGGCAGGGCACCATTTGCTAAACCAGGCTGCTCAGAGCCTCATCCAACCTGTTCTTGAACACATCCAGGGATGGGGCATTCACAGATGCCCTGGGCAATCTGTTTCAGTGCTTCACCACCCACACAATAAAGAATTTCTTCCTGATATCTGACCTGAACCTACTCTCTTTCAGTTTGCCACCATTCTGCCTTGTTCTGTCACTACATCTCTTGTAGTNGGAAGGAACCTTAAAGTTCATCAAGTTCTAACACTGCTGCCATGGGCAGGGCACCATTTGCTAAACCAGGCTGCTCAGAGCCTCATCCAACCTGTTCTTGAACACATCCAGGGATGGGGCATTCACAGATGCCCTGGGCAATCTGTTTCAGTGCTTCACCACCCACACAATAAAGAATTTCTTCCTGATATCTGACCTGAACCTACTCTCTTTCAGTTTGCCACCATTCTGCCTTGTTCTGTCACTACATCTCTTGTAGTCTCTCTCTCTCTTTCTTGTAGGTTCCCTTCAGGTACTGGAAGGCTGCACTTAGGCCACCCTAAAGCCTCATCTTTTCCAGGCTGAACAAACTCAATTATCTCAGCCTTTCCTCATAACGTAGGTGTTCCATACCCCTAATCAACCAGCCCCCTTCTGGACTCGCTCCAGCAGGTTGATGTCCATCCTTTGCTGGGGACTCCAGAGCTGGATGCAGTGTGGGATCTCACCAGAGCAGAGCAGAGACAGATGCAGCCCAGGAGAGTTTTCTGGGCTGCAAGTGCACATTGGTGGGCCATGATCAGCCTCTCACCCACCAGCACCCCCAAGTCCTTCTCTGCAGGGCTGCTCTTGATCCCGTCATCCCCCAGCCTGTACTGGGGGTTGCTCTCAGCCAGGTGGACCACCTTGCACTAGGTCTTGTTAAACCTCATGAGATTCCCCTGGACCCACTTCTCGAGCTTGTCCAGGTCCCTCTGAATGACATTTTGTGTTTTAGGTGTGTCACTGCACCACTTAGCCTGGTGTCATTTGCAAACCTGCTGAAGGTGCACTTTATCTTTTCACCTGTGTCATTAATGAAGATATTAGATAACACTGGCCCCTATACAGATAGGGACAGCACCCACCCACCACTGGTGTCCATCAGGACTCTGAGCCATGGACCACTACCCTCTAGATGTGACTGTCCGATCAATTCCTTATCTACCAAACAGGCCACCCATAGAATCCATCTCTCCAATTTAGAGAGAAGGATGTTTTGGTGATCTGTGACCAAGGCTTTACAGAAGTCCAGATAAGGGACATCTGTAGTCCTCCCCTTGTCCACTGATGTAGTTACTCCCTCATAGAAGGCCACTGGGTTGGTCAGGCAGGACTTATCCTTGGTGAAGCTGTGCTGTCTGTACCAAATCTCCTGCTTGTTCTCCATGTGCTTTAGCATCGCTTCTAGGAGGATCTGTTCCATGATCTTCCTGGGCATGGAGGTGAGGCTGACAGGCCAGTACTTCCCAGAGTTTTCTACACTTTTTAAAGATGGGTACAATATTTCCTTTTTTCCAGTCAGTTGAGACTTCACCTGAACGCCATGACTTTTCAAATATGGAGGAGAGTGATGTAGTTCAGACAATTCCATCAGGACTCTGGGGTGCATCTCATCAGGTTCCATAAAGTTGTGTATGCTCAGGTTCTTCAAGTGGTCATGAATATGATCGATACTTACAATGGGAAGTGCTTTGCTCCCCCAGTCCGCATCCTGCTGTCCATCCGCCACGGAAGGGTGGGGAGAGTGGTTGCCATTGAAGACTGAGGCAAAAAAATTGGTACCTCAATCTCCTCATCCTTTGATAAGCATTGTTTATCAGGTGGCTACACCTCCCTTGACCTTTTCAGCAGTGGTCCATCTTCTTTAACCGTGGGCTGTGGCCTGCTCACTCTTCATTTACTCCTTGAGTGCAGGGCTGTGGGAGTGTCACGTCGCATTTACTCACTGCACCAAAAATCAGGGTAGTACACTAGTGTTATGTGAAAATATTCATGTTGTATATTTTCTTAAATCCTTTACCTTCAGCCTTGGCCTGCACTGATAATATAACAGGAGGCAAAGCTACCAATTATGGAACTCTGTTTTCTAATCATGACTTCTGTTGAGGGAAGCAGAACAAAGATGATATGTTTATTCAGGTATCACCAGCAATTTCAAATGGATTAGAGGAAGTAGCTGTGTTTGCAGAGCTATTTTGTTTACAACCATTTGCCTCCAGCCTTGAATAGGCATACTTTTGTATGGCTAAATTAATTAGTAAAATAAATATGTAATAGGACATCTAAGGAATGAAGAGTACTCAATTAGGTTTTAAAAGGAGAATCTCCAAGTAGAATCTTGTCAAAGGTTTTCAAGAAACAAATGTAAGTAGTTAAGGAAAAATAGGATGGTATAACAATAAATGTATTTTTCTTCATGGTTTTGCATATTTAATATTTAAGATGTTTTCTGTATTTAAGTGTACTATATCACTGCAGTGTAATTGCTTTAGCACCAATGTACAAATACTTTTTCTTTTTTAAGATAGAAATAGAACATTTCACATGAGTGTTGACTAAAAAACCCAAACCAATAATACTGTCTCTTTACTTTGTATTTTTATACCTTTCTGTATGTTTTATTACAAATCTGAGAGTCTAGTAGAGAAATACATTCATTTGTGATTAGCCTTGCTGTTTAACCCTGACATTTATGTCATGACCATGGGTTTTGATTGTCTTGGAAACAGGTTAAAACCAAAAAGCTTAGATGTTGTTTAACTGCTATAGACCCACACAGTTCAGTCATAAGGGATCACTGTTTCTTCCATGTGTTCTCTAGATCAGATACCATAATACTCATTTCATGTTTAATATCTAGTCTTGATATAAAAGAATCAAAAGATGAAAATTCACCATTTCTTTATTGTTCCAATCATGAACTATCTTTGCTGTCAAAATAACAACAGAAAGCATCTGTGTGCCTTTTAATCTGAAGGTATCTAAACATAACTTCAGGCCACTGCTTTACATTATCACCTTCCCAGGTAGATTAAAGATATATTTCACCCAAAACCATACTTTCTTACTCTAATTAGGTCATTTCTCAGTATTCTTTTTCTCTTTTTAATAAGCTAAACAAAGTGAACTCTTGCAGTGTCTCACAGAAAGGCTCAAGAAAGTTTAGATTTAATTACTTTTCTTCACTTTTCACAAATTCTCATCTGTGAGTACAATACTGATGCTTAATATTCACAATGAAAGCATTTTCACAGTGCTTTGATAATGAATCCCAATTGCCAATAAGGTTTCAAGACCTACTGGTTGCTCAGTTCTTAAGCTATTTCAAGTACCTTTCGTTGTCATGTAATCCTTATTTTTTAAACTCAAATATTCCAAGCTACTAAATCTGATGCCTTATGAGAGTATAGGTCCGTTCTGCCTTCATACTTCTCTTTATCAAGCAAATTTGTAATTTCCTCAAAGCAGATTTATCTGACATGATGGTGGTAGTGTCTCTTCAACTGTGGGAAACGTGATAAGAGAAAGTGACATTAATTCAACAGTGCTGTATTTTTATTTGGTTAATTGGGTAATGGCTAATTTAGAAAAAGGAAACGAGACTTCTTAAAGCCAAAAGAATGAGAAAGGAAACTAAAAGTATCAGTGCAACATTGCCAATATTCATTTATGTTTCCCTCATTAGTCCAAAAATGAAGATGTGAAAAATGGGGTTACCAAAGTTCCAGCATACCCTGGATGACTGACATATGCCATACAGGCAAAAGGAAGGCTGTTCTGCCCATAAAGTAAATTAAATAGGAGCCTGCTTAGAAGAAAAGACTCTGCTGGAGGAAATGGCAAACGAACCAGAGCCAGAATTGGATAATTTGGGGATTGGGTTGGGAACAAGGTCGCTGTTGGGAACCAGACCTGTGCTGGAGACAGGAGCGCAGCAGGGGTGGGATGCCTGGACAGCAGGGAAGGAGAAGGTAGTGACTCAGTGGAGGCAGTGCGGCTCCCAGGACAGACCCTAGTGCCTCTCACCCAGCACTGGAGGTGGCTTTAGTGCTGGCTCAGCTCTGGAGCTGGCTGAAGCAGCTCCCAGTACAGCCTGGAGAGCACTGGTTTCACGCTGTCATGCATCAGAGGGATTTGAAAACTTTCTTTCAAATGCTGTACTTCTCACAGTAGGTGTTTTGGAAATGCAGAGGTGGAAAGCAGCTGAAAGAGCAAAGACATGAAAATTTCTTAATTGAAGAAATACTTAGAGCTTTCTGTGTACTGTCTGCGTTGGAGTTGCCTGTTACACAACAAAATTTACACTTGTCAGGTTGAAGTAATGCAGATACGACTTAAGAATTCAGACTCACAGATTTCTATTTTGTCACCAGGAAATACTCTAAGGAAATCAGGGAGGAATTAGTGGTGTTATCCAGTCAGCTAATGGAATTCTGGTGTAGAATTTTGGAATACAATTAAATAGGTATATATTGTAATGTTATTTCAAATCAGGAAATAAGAGGTGCATTACTTCAGGTCTAAAATTTAAAGAAGACATGTCTAACTTAGGGCAAGAGTGTAAAGACATGAGTAAGACACTGTTTTGACAAGAAAACCAAAGGAAGTGAAAAGAGAAGTATGGAAAGATGTCTGTAGTTGGGAGCACGAGGTTATAAGCCAGCCTTTGCACAGGCAAAATACATCTGAAGAGAAGAGCTGTCCTTGAGGTGGGAAAAGCAGATTGCTTGTTCACAGTAGAAGGTACAGGTGAAATAGGGAAACAAACTGTGGGAATGAGACTAATTACAAATGGGTAGCAGATTTGAACAAATATGCAAAATGCTAATCTATAAACTTTTTGACAGCTGAGTTTGCTTGTCAGGTGTCCAGTGCTGTTGTTAACCAGCTCTACTTCTCAGAAACAGTGATGGTGCATTTACTAATAGCAATATTGAGGAGATATAATATTGTGGTCCAGGCTGGGAGCCACCGCTACCATATATCCTCTCTATGGTCCAGTATATTTTAAAATTAAGTTCACACCTTAGATTAAGCAATAAAATGCATGGAAAAGAACTAAAATGTAGCAGATGGAAAGGAAATGTCTAGGTACAATACTGAAGGAGGTGCAAGGAAAATCTAAAAAGCCTAATCTCCTAAAAATATTTCCAGGGATAATTTAACTACAAAGAATGATTGAGGGCTTGCAGTATAGGTGAGCTTATGAAAGATAGGTGGAAGCAAAGCATGCAGAGAGGAACCTTACAGTGATGTTAAAAGAGAGGATAAATGATAATTAAGTGATAATATTGAACTTTTCCAGAGAAATAAATAAAGGATTAGTCTGAAGATTCCTCACAGTTCTGCCTCATAGCTCAGTTTAGACTTTTATTTAAAATGATCTCTGTGAAGCATGCAGTGGTGCCATGGCCTTCTAATTCATTTTCATTAGTCGAACATTCTCGGATTGGTACTTTAAGCTCCAGGAGTTGAATATTGAGCATGGAGGTTTATGCTGCTGTAAGAAAGAGGCCTGTCAAAATTCTGTAGTTCAGCATAAACTTTTAAGAATTTCCCCTTCCCTAACTGTAGTGTTGTTTGCAATAAGAAACAGATTATCACTTGGTGATTCAAGACTCTGAATGATGGCTTTTATGTGAACTGAAGAATGCTGGTTTTAACAAAGTAAACTAAGAAAAAGATTAGTAGTAAGTTGACAGTGGATGAGATTTAAGTTCTAGTTCTGTGTCAGATGTGTTGTAGCTTTGTAAGCAATTAAGACTCTCTGAGAATGTAGGGCACCCCTTTCAAGTAAGGTATTGCTATATACAGAGAAGAAGATAGGTAAAAAATGATAATTTTTGCAATGTCATCTTTCCAAACAGCTCTTTGAGTCCAGGGGAATTGCAGCTGCACAGGATTTCCCACCCTTCTGCTCTGGGTGACATCCTGTCTAGTGGAGACTTGCAGTGGCAGCAGAGCTTGCAGGTGATGAAAAGGTAGGTACATTTCTTTCCCCATTGTCACCTTACTGCTGCTGGACTCATTCATTAGGCAGCTGAGTTTGCTAAAGCAGGAAAAAGCCACCAGCAAAGAGAATAGTTTCCTGTTGTTTCATGCAAGCTGTCCTGGGAAGACTCCCTTGTGCCTGGGAGCTGCTGAGAAAAGGTTCGGATCTGTATTTTCGGTGGTACCTAGCCACTTGAAATCAGAGGGGAAAAGTCAAATGCTATTATATCCATTGGAAATTGCTAGCAGCACACAGACCCTTTCACTCAGAGCAGGTGACAGCAATCCACGTGTCTGAGCCCCGCTGTGCAGTTTCAAATCCAGAAAAAATTCTGAAGATGGTGAAAGGAGGCAGTGTAAATAATGGGTCACCTTCCCATTCAAGCATTATTATGCTTCCAGACTTGCAATTTCAGACATCTTTCAATGTCAAAAAACCTCTTGTATTATTTGGGTTTATCATACCTTCAGCCTGAGAGCTGAAAGATTTTTTTTTCTACTCACAGCCTTGTACAAATGTAAAGAAATAGCCAGAAGGTCTCTATAAGAAAAGTTAGCTCGTTGCTCAGTCTTCGGGCTACTCTAAATTAGGAACGATTGGCCTCAGGTTATTTTAAGAGAAAGATATCCATGATAGATATTCATGATCTTCAGAATGACAGTTTCCATCTCAGTTTTTAGAGGGCATTGCTGTGATTGAAATAACTGTTCTGCATTTGTTCTGCCCCACTTTGTTTTTCTGTACCCTCAACCTGATGGAATATATTATACCAGATGGGGTTCTTTGTTTGTTTTAGTTTGTTTGATTGGCTTTTTTGTTTGTTTGGGGTTTTTTGTTTGGTTTGTTTGGGTTTGGTATTTGTGTGTGTATGTATATCTATTGCTTTCTTCAGAAGCAAATCCCTGTCGTGCCAGTTACATGGTCTGTGAGAACTTAATAGTAATAGGCCATAACTAATCTGCATACTCTATTTGATGTGCACTCTTACCGGCTTTCTTGCTCAGGTGAAGAAACTTTCTGTTGAATTTATACTCTGCAACTCCAATGAGAACCTGCATGAGGTAATAAATACACACATATTTCTTCTAGTACTGCAGTATATTGTTGAGGGCTAGACTTTACCCAGCATTTAGTGTGTGATGTAGGGCAGGGAATAGGGAATCAAAATGTGTGCTGTACACAGCTCGCTCCTAGACAGAGCCTGATAGCACTGCAGCTGTCTGGGATGTCTGCTGGCTTTAAAGGGATTAAAGAGAGGTAAGGCCGTGGACCACTTTTCTTTCACACAGTCAGAAGTGGATCACACCATGTGTTTTCAGAAGCAGTAGGAAGTAATGGGACACTTTGGAGCCATTCTTCCTATAGGCAGTGTGAAGTGTTTACCTGCTCAGGGCCAAGACTGGGAGCCACTGTGTGGTCATCTGTCCCCTCAGCTTATGCTACAGGAAAAATTCCTTTTGACTGCAGGGTCTTTTCTTATTTCAAATAGAATGTAACATCACTAAGTGGACTAGAAACCTAGACCAAGCTATGATTGCTCTTAACACTAAAAAATGCTCAAGGTGCTTGCAATAGCTCCAGTAGGAGTATGATTACCTTAGATGAAAAGGACATGCCCAGACACACAGATGCTTTGTAGCCTGTATTAGACACAGAGTTCAAGGTTGAATGCTTTCACCTACCAGATGATATCCAGCATGACTGTGTTCCTTGAAGGCCAGTGTTGCTTTTAAAAGACTTTGGTTTGTTTTTTTTCTGTGGTGACTTCTAAACGTTAAAGATCAATTGTGGAACTGATTCAAGTTTGCAAGTGATTCCGTGGAAACCAACTGACCTTGCAGAGCAAAGTCCATTTAACAGAGAAAAAGAAAGCTTGATTTAGGCTTTCATCAAATGCCACTCGTGTAATGTGGGCTGGTCTGTGTTTGTCTTTGTTGCATGTAACTGCCAGTAACACCATTAGAATTTCCAGGCACAGACCAACTGGGTTATGAAACCTGAGTTCCAAATACAGAGTGAAGTCCAAGGAAATTAGATGACCCATGTTGCAGACAGAATACAAGTTTAGTGTAAAATATTTATTGCTCCAAATTATCGTTGTAAGAGTAATAAAATGAAGGCATATTTGTAGGCTTCACAGTGATATATTTTTATGAGCTTAAAGCTGCTGCTTGTGTAAATTCAATAGAGAAGCTGTTTGGACTTGTTTCAAATTTCTGTAGCTACAGGGGAAGAACATTTATTCCTTATTTCACTTGTTAGAAACAATGAAAAGCAAATCTTTTATTTGTTTACTAGAAAATACAACTTTAATGAAACTCACTACCTTTCTGAGTCTGGTTCTTTGACTTCTACAGAGACGGATCCATATTGCCTAGACATTGATGGACAGGACTGACACCAATTCTTTATGGGTCTTTTTATAAGGTACAGATGAAAACTGTTCAGATAGATTCAGCTGAAATACTGACCAAAATCATGTAGTCAAATGGAAGTATTTCAACTGAGAATGGTTTTGCTGGAGATTGAAGGAAACAAAAATATTTTGAAATTCTGCCTAGAACTTCCTGGTTTCTGGGATTGATTTTTTTCCCCCAAGTCCTCAGCATCCTGGGGGCTGGCTGCACTTGTCCCCACAATTATCCTGGCTTAAATTATCCTTATATACTTGTCCTTAAATTATCCTGGCTCTCTGGTTGCAAGAGTTTCCATTAGGCAGGAATCCAGGCCTCAGTACTGTTAAATATTGAATGGTAGTTGGTAGAAACTTTGTTTGGAAATATCAAACTCATCACAGAAATGTAGTGACTCTTATCTGCCTAGCTTGTAGCAGTATGCCTTTCATGGGGCTATCCTGACTGAAAGCCAGTCACACTGGACTGCGTGAAAGAGCTTTTATTATGTGCTTAGGGCTAGTGTCATTCAGAGTTCCTTTATGGAGTGGGAAAGGATCCCAAACCCACAACTGCTTCATGTTCAGTCCCTTAGAGTAACACTTGATTTTTCTGGCTTAATTCAAGTAATGATCTGATTCTGACTGGGACCAATTTCAGTATGGTTAAAGTTGTTTGAGGTGGTAGTGCCCTTGGGTTGTGCCCTGGCTGTATAAGAAAGCTGCTCCTGAGATCCACATTGGAGATGTCCCTGCATTCCTAGAGAAGCCATATTATACGAGCCAGTTCAATTCTTACAGTGACAGAAAAGAGGGTTGATCCCAACTTCATCATTAAAAAGAAAATGTAACATGTTTGAATTTCCTTTTTATGGAAATTACCTATTTATCATATTGATTAAATACAAAATATATATCTATATACAAAAAGCATTTAGTACAAGAATAGCCTGCAGCTTTTCCTGAAAAGCCTCTTCCTCCCGTGCCGTTGTTGTCCTTGCTTCTCTCTTGGGCATATGTCTCAATTTGATGATTAGTATAGAAAAAGGGGGAAAATGCATTTTAATTCAAGGAATTCAGTGGGGTTTTTTTGACAAAAAGGTTTTCCAAAGGAAAAGTAGATTGTTTTGTACCTGCCTCCTTATTTTCTTCCTTCCAACTTCTCTCCTCAGAGGAAGAGGGGTAAGATATACAGCACTGACTGTAAGATAGGCTTCTCAAATAGCTGTTTGTATATGAATAGTAACCAGTTTCCTCCAAGACAGTGTTTGATAAGATATGGCGAATTTAAAATTCAGCTGCCTTTCCAGGCTCTTGTGTCCTTGTGTAAACACCTTGAAACCTCTCGTTCCACCTAATGTTCTTCCCTGACAAAGTAGAAGCATCTCAATTCACATAGTTCAGGAAAAGAAGTGATCAGTTGTGTCTGCGGAGACACAATAAAGACGCTCTTACACCTGCCAGGTTCAGCAGAAAGGAGGAAATGACATCGATTTATTGACATTATTTCATTCTTATACACGTCCCAACTCCACAAGGGATTGGAGAGCATGTCACTTCCTTCTCCATCTCACTGGAGAAGAAAGGTGCTCATCAAAGTTGTCATATCACAAAAGGAATGAAAACCAGAAAATACCGTTAAGTAAACATCGGCTACTATTTACATGAATCCGAGTGAAAAGAATCTGACTCCAAGGTTAAAACCAGAAGGCTTACAAAATTCCAGGGCAACAATCAGTGGCACAGACTCATCATGAGCCCTCCTCAGCAGCTACCAGCAAGTAAAAGTATCTATGTCTGACTAACATAAATTTTATATCTCTTAACACAGTTACAGGCCTACAAAAAATTTGAAAGTTTGAAAAATTCTGTGCTAGAATAATTGTTACACCTGCCTTTTACTACAGTTTTGCAGTTCAAAGAAACTTATTTTGTCCTTACATTGCAGCAGAACCATAGTAAAGGAAGGGTGACAAATGACGTTAACATACCCAAATGTTATGAATTGCTGCTTCTGTTACCATTTCCTCTGAAGAGGAGGGGGTGAATTTCAGAGCTGTGGAATGAGCAGGAGGCAGCAGAGCTCAGAGATGCTGGAAGGAGAAAGCACAATAAGAGTGTGGCCATCAGGGGTGCTGAGGGACTAATAATTTTATCAGAGGTAGGCTTTGAGTTCTCCAAATCTTACTATGATCCAAATCGTACTTTTGAGAATACAAGCTTACTCCTCTTCATAATTCATCCTTCTAAACACAAAATAGGTTGATGAAGGGGACTATATAATAAAGACAATTACAGTTTTATTTATCAATCATCGTTCTACAAATGCTTTGGGTTTGGGACACCATCATTAACATGAATTCTATCTATGTCACAGGACAGCTCAGGTTGAGAGGAATCTTGTGTAATCTAGTGCAACCTGCCCAAACTCAGAGCCTGGTCAACCTCTGTGTTCTTTCACTAATTCTTGTATGTTTAGTTGTTTGTATACAAGCTATTTAGTCAGTGCAAATCTCTTGGGCAGACTGTGCTATGTCTACCTTAACTTATTTGACATTCTATCACCTCCCTGATTTCTGTGATTTCCTTTCCATTGACATTTTTTCAGATACAGTCAGTTCTCAGCTGTGACTTGAACTATTGCTTTACTGTACGATCCTCCTTTCCTATCTTCCTTTATTATAGAAACCATTTCTGTCACATTAGTGTTGCTATTTTTCTTTCTTAAACCATCGTTTAGGTTTTTTTTTCAGCAGAAAAGTATTTTATACTTAAAATATTCATTATTAAGACTGCTAAATTTTACCCACAGACCTAAAACCTATTTCCATTTCTCACTCAAAGTCTGATATTGTTTTAAAAAATGGATCTAGTTACATATTTCTGATTTCTGACAAGAATATATTCTAGTATTTACATTTTCTAGGTTGCTGTTTCTGTTCATGTGTCCTGGTGTGTACTGCAGTATATTCCATTACTAAAATGTATCTGGCTAATATATCCATATGTAAATAATTGTACATATAAATATTTATATTTTATGTAAATTTCCACATAATGTAAGTATTGCTAGAAAGACATGGTTTTTTTAAAGCAAAAAATCTATTTTGGTTTGTTTGTATATTTATTTAAAAAGTTGTAAGAAAAGAAACTTCCTGTTTGTAAGCATCAACTCACATGATCTTTGTTCTAAATCAAGTTAAGAGAAAAATAAGCAGAAATTAACTGGAGTTAATTAAAATGTACTTTTAAGCAGTATCACTATAAAAGCTAAAAAAAACCCCAATTAATGAGGTGAAACTTGATTAGAAAGTTGCTTTAAACACTTTGCTTGTTTTCAGTTCTCTGGGAGAACAGCAGAAAGAATTGTTGAGTACCATTGTGTAGAACTCATTAATAAAAGAGTGCTAATGCACGTTTGCTACCCCAGTAAGCTGTGTCTTACTTAAGTCTGATTCAACTAGACAAATGACCTGTTTTTAAAAGGAGATGGAAATTTTTGCAGTAAAACTGTGCTGTCAGATGTGCAGAGGGTATTTAGCTCCTACAGAAAAGACATTTATTCATACTCTTTAGACACAGAAGGTCAAACAAGCCTAGTTAAAAGTCAAGAAAATAAAATCAGCATTTGGGACTAAATCCTTGTTTCAGTGCATAGGTTAAATATCCCATCTGTCCTCTTGGGATGTCAGTGTTCTCTGGGCTGCATTGGTCTATAAGTCCTGGAGTGGTGCAGAAGTAATCTGTGGTGACTATACAGCTGCTGTGCAGAAAGGGTTGATCTGTGAGCTCAGGTGTGTGTCATTTCTAGTTCAAGTGGAATTCAGCTCCTTAGGATAGAAATAGGCGCCTTTGTTATGAAATAACATAGGAGGTAAACAGCACCAGAGAAGAATAACAGGAGATAAACAGCACCAGAGACAATTCCGTATTTTTTGTGGTGGGTGAACTGTCTCCCAGCACACTTCTTTCAACACTGTCCTTGATGTTAGAGGAAGAAATCAATTTTATGCATTAGTGATATCTGTGGACTTTAAAACATGCAATGTTGCAAATAGCACTAATCCTTTATTCAAGCAATTGCTTTACAATTTTTTTTTAAACTTGGCTACCAGTCTAATATAATGGAACAACAACATACAGCCTGGTTCTGATCTTTTTTCCCATGTAGGTCATTGACTGCAGTGAAATTATTTCTAACTTCCTCCACCAAGCCAAGCTTTTCAAATGCAGATTTAAGAAACAATTTTCCTTCTTATTTGTCACAGAATCATAGAATGCTTGAATTTGGAAGGGACCTCTGGAGGTCATCTGCTCCATATCCCCTGCTCAAGCAGAACCATTTACAGACAGTTGCCCAAGACCCTGTCCAGATGGCTTTTGAGTATCTGCAAGGCTGGAGTCTCCACAACCTCTCTGAGCAACCTGTTCAGTGCTCAGTCACCCTCACAGTAAAAAGGTGTTTCCCAGTGTTCAGAGGGAACTTCCTGTGTATCACTTGGGCACCACCATCTTGTCACTGGGCACCACTGGAAAGAACCTGGTTCAGTCTTCTTTTCACCCTCCATTCAGGTATAACACTTTGACCTGCTGGCACCCCATAATAGGTACCTTGTAAGCACTTCCTTGCTTACTTTTGGAAAGAGGCATAGAAAAATGTTTTCAACCCTTTTGTGCTTAGTTTATGTTCTGCATCTACTGTCTTCCTCATGCTGACATGTTCCTTCGGTATCACATCTTTAAACAATGCTGAAGAGAGCAGGGTTTCAGATTTTGTTGTGTCATCCTGCATCTAAGGAAAAGCAAAGGAAGCATTTTCTATAACTTTCTGAAAATGGAAAAATGACAAAGTAGAATAGTGCAATCCCTTTCTTCTACTAAGACCTGCCAATGCTCCCATTTTCCATATTATACCCACACCGCAGAGGAGAGACTAATGTGCGATCTTCATATTTGTGTGGTTCTCCTTCAACTCCAGGCTTACATGCACTCATGCAATTATGCAGCTTCATAACTATAAGAAATCAAACAACTTCATATACCTTATTAGAATACCTTCAGGAATTGTGCTTAAGTAGACTGGATCCTAATAGAAGATGTCACTTTTTTTCCACTCTTATGATTTCTTATGTTGGACATGTTGAGCTGATTGCATGCCAGAGGATGAAGTGCTCCACCCACTTGTGGCTGTAGGCAGGCCATCCAAAATATTGCAAAGTGGATTTTACCTGTAGCCAAAGTGACATTCCCAGGTACCTGCAAGATCCAGGCAATATAGCTTTGGGTGTGTGGTGCAAGAGGAAAAGGAGTAGTTCAGATCTAGTGCCCAAAGCAGAACAAAACTGCTGTGAAATTGAAACACATTTCAGTGATCTGATTCTTCATCTGTACCTCCTTAATTAGAATCAAGGAATCATGATGACCAGCTAACACTTACATTTGTGTTTCTGAACTGATGATTCTTCAGTGAAGAGATATAGGTCCTTCTTTTTCAGCTGCGTGTATTTGACGTAGAGCTCTCCATCCCTATTTCCCAGTTCCTGTGGATTACTTTGAATACTAGTGGAAAAGCTTTCTGTTGTTTCTGCTAGTAGCTGTATGAATGTGTGCTACTGTTGAGTGATTATGAATTTGACCCAAAGGCAAGTGGCATGTGGCTTTTTAGGAATGCAGCATAAAAATGCAAGTATGTGAAGAACTACAGTAGACAGTGCAATTTACTGAGAGGAGATGCCACAAAATGTTATGAAATACTCCTAGCTTAGTTTAATATTTCTTCTGTGTTCTCCCACACAGTGTTCAGAACAATTTAAGTGACATGAAGAATATTACACATTTTTTAAAACAGATGGAGGACACCACTTCTATGGATTTGAACAATTCATTAGAAGTTAGTTTCTGTTAACGTTCACCATGCTGTGAGTTTTCTCACACCTTATCTGTCTAGTCCAGGCTGAACCTAGTCTAAGTAGGGGACTGAGGGAGTCCTCTCATCAGGTCCACCACCTGGTGTCTGAACCTCACTCTCTTCAGCAGAGAAATGAGAAGACTTTGCAGAAGAAACATAAACTGTGCTCCCTCTGTGCTCAGTGCTGCCGTTGATGGAGAAGACATGATGCCATTGCTTGAAGGAGGAGACAGGCCACATACATTCAGGTGTTGTAGAAAGGTGTTTTCATCCTCAACATTCCCCACGTTAACCGGCAGATTTGAACATAATAGGTTAGTGCACATATGTTTTAGACAATAAGAACTGTCTCTGGAAGGACTTACCAAAGCTCATTCAGGATAAGGAAGGACAGAATGGGGCACCACAGGCTATATGTGCCAGTCCAGGCAGTTTTTTTCTGCCTGGCCTCTTCCATGAAACCCTCTCCCCCCAGAGACTTGTCATCTTTCCCTGTGTAACCAGTTCTTTCCGCTGTATACCCAGCTGTGTATCCATAGCATAGCCAGAATGTTATGCTGTTATGTTATGTTCAGACATGCAAGGTTGGGTGCCCCAAGACTGTTTGCATGCCCTGTTACATGAATGGGGACAGGTCTGTCTAACGATAGTGGAATCCATGCTTTTGCAGCACAACGAGAGGTACATAAAAGTGGACACTGTTCCTGTGACTTTGCACATGCCTGCAGACAGATGGGAATGATGGCAGGCACCTGCAGTTTGATTACAGGGTGGGTGCACACAGGGATACACAGGGATGAGCCATAGAGTACAGGAGTCACATACCTTCATGAGAGCTTTATTAACAGGAAAAGTTGGATACCTGTGTTCTAGGTCACTCATGACATGTAATCTCCATATGAGGGCATTTATGTGGTAACAATCCTTTCCCTGAAGTGTTGTCCAAGACTATAGATACAATTGATGAAGAAGAAGTATTGTGATTTAAGACAAAAATGGCTCTTCAGAAACTAAATGGATTGGATGCCAAAACACTTTGATCACAGATGTAAGTCATTTTATGCATTATGTGACTCTCCTGCCCCACAGGAAAGACAGTGAAATGGAGGAGTCAGGAGCGAGTCAAAGTAGTGGTTCCAGCTGTCTGGTATGTGATCATGAGATTCCTTTCCATTCCTGAGTGACTCTGGACATCAAAAGTTATAGCACCAAGTAGAGAAAATTTTTGTCAGCCTTCCTCAACCTGCAACAAGTTTCTGGTGCTGGTGCTCACAATCAGTCCATCTCAAAGGCTTTCCACAGACACAGTCACAATGCTTGACGTGTATTTTGCCCTCAATGTACTTATCTATTTCTAAGACTAAGTTACTCCCTTATCCTATAGGATTAACTAAACTTCATATGCTAACAGCTCTTTTTAACGAAGTACCCTATACCAGTAGCCACAAGGAGCAACTTTTTAGGCTTGACTTATTTTATGCTTAGGTTGGTGAGTTGCTTCCTTTTCAGATCCAATGAAACAGTGCCCAAATCTAATGCCCTTTAATATTTACACTGAAACTCAACTGTGGTACATCTGCAAATATTTCTCAGTTTGTTATTTTTTCTAATATATGAGCTTTTACATGTACCACACATATTTGTAGCACTATAAAGAAATACTGCTGGACAACTTGATTCAATTTGCTCACTGATTTTATTTTCCTTGGACTTCAGTGGCATTTTAGTTGTGTCTCTGCTGATCAGCTTGATGTTCAGCTCCATGCAGTGTTATATTTTATCTTGGCTTCAAATATGTTCTCAAATTAACATGATGGTACAGATGGATTCTTGTCTCAGAGCCATATGATTGATTTCAACTCTGATATTCTGCTCCATCAACATGCAAGGAATTAGTCCTGACATCAAAGGGCAATCTGTTTACATTGGAAGTGCAAAATATTGCGCTAAGCAATGCAAAACAGATTTAAAAAGAGAATTGCACCGCCACTCCTTTTTTGAAACAAAACACAAACTTATTAGAAAAGCCATACACTCCCTTCTCTAAAGCAATTATCTTAAATGCTGAGAACATAAGAACATCTGTAATGAGTTGAACTAAAGGTCTGTTTGGACTGCTGTGCATGTATGCCAGTGGCCACTTTAGGATGCTAGAGCAGAGAATGAGGCAAGCAGATGGTGATATACTTCCTCTCTTGTAGTCTTTCCAAAACAAAAATTCTAGAGGATTTCCAGGATGTGGACCAGCAATAATCATGGTAAATTTACATGGGCTATAATTTATCAGCCACTCAGAACAGGTTTTAAAATATTTTATCAGTAACACACAATACAAAGCATTACCAAAAATTGCACTAGAGCTTGTAAATTAATACAGATTTAGGATATATTTTTTCAAATCACAGAAATTCTGGCAGAAAGAGTTGTTATCTTCCATTTTGTTTTGGAACATAAATAGTGTTGCATTCATTTTGATTCAGAAGGTTGTCTTTTGTACTTGTCAGTGTAAAGGATGAAAATAAATAACTAAACAAAATGTAACTCTGACTTTGACACTCACAGTCAAAAAAGGATTTTTTTTCATTTTTGAGACAGAAAATTTTTATTTGATGACATAAATTACTTACCGTCTTCCACTGCTATTTTTAATACAGTATCTTTTGATTGATGTAAAATAAGCATAATAACAGCATCCCTTGAAAAAATCACTAAGACTAAAATGGTGAATGTGAACTAAACTGACAGAGAAAGAATACAGGAATAGGCTGGACAATGCGTAACTCCTATGGGTAATATATAGTCCTCTGTTATGCCCATCACTTACTGAAGACCTTTCTTTTGTGTTTTATATTCCTCACAAATAATGAATTATCTGTTTTACTCAGCTCTTGGTACCGAGTTGTTAATGAAAATTCAGTTTCAGAAGTAGAAAATGTTGTAAAGGGAAATATTTGTCTAGTAGAAATCATAGAAGTAGCTTGACAAGCTGAGAGAGTTGGAGCTGCTCAGCCTGGAAAAGAGAAGGTTTTGTGGAGACCTTATAGCACCTTCCAATATCTTAAAGGGGTCACAAGAGAGCTGGTGAGGAAGATTTTACAAGGGTATGTAGTGATAGCACAAGGGGGGATGGCTTTAAACTATAAGAGCATAGGTTTAGCTTAGTTATTAGGAAGAAATTTACTCTGAGGATGGTGAGGCACTGGAACGTTGTCCAGAGAAGCAGTGGATGCCTTGTCCCTGGAAATGTTCAAGGCTAGGGTGGATGGAGCTTTGAGCAACCTGGTCTAGTGGAAGGCTGGAAGGTCTGTCCACAGCAGGGGGGTTGGAACTAGATGATCTTTAAGGTTTCTTCCAGTCCAAAACATTCTATGAGAAGCTGTTTCTTTGCATCTACTGACTCCAGCTTCCTTGAGATGCTAATTCTGTTTTAGGGGCTTTGGGGAAAGCAATTAGAGAATGTCCAAAGAGGGCCATGAGGATGGTGAAGGGCCTTGAGGGGAAGCTGTGTGAGGAGCAGCTAAGGTCACTTGGTCTGTTTAGCCTGGAGAAAAGGAGACTGAGGGGAGACATTGTGGTCTTCAACATTCTCATGTGGGGAAGAGGAGGGGCAGGTACTGATCTCTTCACCCTCGTGGCCAGTGACAGGACTTGAGGAAATGTCCTGAAGCTGAGTTGGGGGAGGTTTAGTTTGGATATCAGGAAAAAGTTTTTCACCCAGAGGGTGGCTGGGCACTGAAACAGGCATCCCAGGGAAGGGGTCACAGCACCAAGCCTAACAGAGTTCAAGGAACCTTTGGACAATACTACTGGGCACACGATGTGACTCTTATGGATGTCCTGTTCAGGATCAGGAGTTGGACTTGATCTTGATGGGTCTCTTCCAACTCAGCATATTCTATGATTCTGTGACATTTAGAAACTGGTATTTAGATTAAAACCAGAAATAAAAAACTGCTAAAACCCAGATTACATCTCGATATATATAGAAATACAAGTAATATTGCATTCAGATGGACTCACATTAGTTGTAGATAGTTTCTTCCAGGATGGATTTCCTCTGAAAGAGATTTCAGCTTTTGTCTTTGATTTTGGGTGAGGATCTATAAGGCTTTGTCTAGGAGAGATGGCAGTTCTTACCCAGGAAACCATCACAGCATATACACTGCAGGTGTAGCAAATGCAGGAATGTGCTGCACAGGTGCAGTGCAGTCAGGTACAAGGTTGAAGTGTCCACAAACTACAGGCACAGCCTGTGTGAGTGTTTGGTCACCCTCAGTGTCAGGATATGCTTTCTTGTGTTCAGATGTTCTGTGGCTTTTTTTTCCAGTGGTAAATTGAGCTTGAACAGACTGCACACCATGAAATGCCCCCTTCACTTCACCACAAAATGGCAGTTATTTAAGTTCACTCAAATGCCCAAGAAAAACCTCAGCTTTCTGTCACACCAGCTCAGAAAGCCCAGCAGGAGCTCTGCTTGCTGACTGGGACTGTTCCTTCTTAGACCAGAGTCATGAGCAGAGTTTGCAGCAGAACTTCTAGGAGCTGGTATTGAGTGTTTGTGTTTTCCTGAGGCATCTTTCATCTTCCAGAAATACAGCTGTTTGGCAGCACAGTGGTTGCTTCCTTCCAGCAGTGAGCACATCTGAACTGTACCTTTAAAGCCTTTTCATTAAAACAAGGCCTCCTACTCAGAGTGGCTAATAGTTCAGGTTATAACACAATCAGCCAAACAAATGATTTTTAAAAGCTTTTCTGTATAATGTGACCTAGGGAAGTGCATTAGCTGAGTAAATATATTGTTAATATTTTTTTCCATTAGCAATGAGTGATTTCTCTCTAAGTGACCTATAGTACTGCTTTCTGGGAATAAAGCTATATTGATAAAGAGAACAGAATATAAAGGAAATATTTTTTTCTTTAGAGAAAACTTGTACACAAAACCAGGGTACACTGGTTTCTCTGGTTTTATATCCTTTAGATATGACATGGCTTTTTTGCTTTGTCTTCCTTTATCTCCAGGTCAAAGGAGTCATGATGTATATTATAACAGAGGTACTGTTTTCATTTTCCCAGCATCTATACTCAGAATATGCCTTTAAAAAAGAAAAATTTATTTTGTGACTGTCTGCTGTGTGACATGTTATATAATTTGATGTATATTTATTTATATCCCTCCATTGCAAGGAATGGCAGTTTTCACCAAAAGAAAACAAGATATTCATTCTCATTTTTTTGGGCATCCAAGATGTATCTGAGCAAACAGTTTCCCTCACTGTTTGCTTCAAGATTGAGAACAGAAAATATAGAACTGGAATGGAGAATATGACAAAGCATGTGGCACTGTAAGATAATCTTTTAGAATCAAGTTTTCCCCATGATAGACACTGCCTGAAATTTTCATGCATTTGTGCTTTTCTGATATGTTAAGAAGTAAGTATATATGCACTGAAAATTGATATTCAGCAGATTTGTTAGTATGCAGATCTTTGCAAGATAATCAAGAGAGCGCTTAGAAAGTATTGTGATAATAAATTTCTTAGAGCAGATGTTCCTTAGCAGATTTTGTCTGTGTCATTTCAGTGATAAATCCTTCTGACTTCTTAACCTTTAACTACAGTTGCACACTTACATTTGATTGTGAGAAATAATAGAAACTGGAAAGAATTTTATAAAAAGAGTGTAATTTATCTGGAGGTCACTGAGTCTATGATAATGAAAAAAATTGCCCCTAAAACTTACCATTAGGAGGAAAAAAAGGTTAGAAACTGTGCAAAACTGTTAGTAAAATGATTGCATCTTACATTTTGAATTAAAGAAGTTCTTGCTAAAATTTCTTATAACATCTTAAGCCAAAGATCTAAATCTAACCTTTCTAAGTTATACTGCCCCCTGTACACTCTTTATTGAGTTTTGGGTTTTCTCTCACAGTTGGATTCAGTGTGGGATTTTTCTCATGTAATTTTAACTTTCTAAAATTAAGGTACATTTATCAAAATAGTCACCAAGCCTGTCTTCATAATTAGTAGAGAAAACTTAAACTAAAGGAAAACTTTATGTACTTTAGAGACCTGTCTTAGCATGGGATTGGTCATTAAGTATCACATTTGCTGTGGCTTAGTGCTGGCACAACCATAGGCATTAATCAGTTTTGGCATTAATCCTAGCTACAAGTTTAGTCCACAACAAGAAAATTTGTTGCATTTACTTGGATTCTGAGCTACGGTGGGTTCAAATCCCATTCTGCCCATGGATGTCCTTGGTGAATAAAGTTAGACCTACCTCAGTCTTTGAAGTCACAAGAATTGCTTACCCAAATACTATTGGGAAAGCAAGCATGATTGTCCTTGCGCCTTTGTCAAGTGCAATTTGTAACAATATTTCTTCCCTTCCTCCCACCTTAAACTGGAGCTCAGTAGATTAAGTATTGAGGGTTACCTAGACACTGCTACTACATTTTTGCTAGAAAATTTAAAAATGTCAAGGAATATTTTTAGCATTCATGTCAAGTGATCTGGTCTGGTCATGAACTGAAGGTTAAACTATTTCCCTCTTAAACAGAGTGGCAAACTGCCTGTTCTTGGCTTGTGTTACCCAAACTTTGCTGAGAATTCCTTGAGAGACTGCAGTTGGACCTGGACAGAATCATGCTAGAGATGATTCACGTGGCATGGAAAATGGTATTTTTCATGTCAGGAACATTCTCTGTTGGAGTGGATTAGCCCCAAACAGCAATTCAGACCCACAGAGCTGCTCACTCACTGCACCCTGGTGGGATGGAGGAGAGAACTGGAAGAATAAAAGTAAAAAAACTCATGAGTTGAGATAAAGTAAGTTTAATAGGGAAAGCATAAGCTGTACATCGCAAAGCAAAACAAGAAATTCTTTCCCCACATGTTCCATGGGCAGGCAGATGTTAAGCCCTCCCCAGGAAATCAGGGCCCCGTCACACTCAGCAGTGACTTGGGAAGACAAACACCATCACTCTGAATGTTTTCCCCTTCCTCTTCTTCCCTCAGCTTTATATACTGAGCATGCTGCCACAAGCTGTGGGATATCCCTGTGGTCAAGGGAGGTCAGCTGTGTCCCCTCCCAGCTCCTTGTGCACCCCCACCCTTCTTACTAGCGAGGTGGGTGAAAAGCAGAAAAGACTTTGACTCTGTGTTAGCACTGCCCAGCAATAACTAAAACATCCCTGTGTTAGCAACAATTTCTATCAAGAATCCAAAACACAGTCCCATACTAGCTACTGTGAAGAAAATTAGCTACACCAGCCAAAACCAGCACATCTGGTATTTTTTGTTTTGTTGTTTGTGGTGATGGAGCACATATAAATCACTAAAAAAGAGGAGGTTTTTTATACTCATTTTGGCAAGTAGAGTTATAGGAACTTCTTATTTGAAAAATAAAATTCTGAGGAGCATAATCTAAATGATGAGATATTTGTGAAACTTTGTTCAGTTTTTTCTGTAACACCAAGAGTCATTAACCATACCTTGTAATGCTCCACAGTCTGGAGCTTTTCCACTGTACATTGTGAAAAGTGAAAAGTGGAAAAATAAGCAGAAAGATGTGCAGTGTTGCTTCTCCCATCACTTCAGGATGATGATGCATGAATGATGGAGAAGGAAGAAACAGTAGGAAATCAGGTAGAAAATTTTAGGGTTTTCCAGGCTTCTGCCTCTCTTTAGTTTAGAAAATCCTTGGAGTGAGCAAGAACTGGACTACAGCCATTATACAATGGTTGCAGTGATGTTGCTAGAACAATATACAGCTGCCAAGCCACTGTTGAAATTTTCTCATCTTCATTCCACAGACACATCTGGGCTAATGTGAAATGTATACTTTATAGTCTTTGTTCTTTCCCAGCAAATGCATATATCAGGAAATGCAGGACTGGGAAATATGGTTTTCTTGGGGAAATTAATTTGAAACCATGGTGGCTATTTTTTAAAAATGCTGGAAGAAAGGGATACATGTAAGGAGAAGGACGGTGAGGACAAGTTCATATCTGCCTCTTCCTCAGAAGGTGTTTTAGACACCCAAGGCTGATAAGAATATAGACATGCCTAAAGTTATTTGGTGTCTCTCACTAGATATTTCAAGGTTTCACTCTGAATGAACCTGAGATGCAGTCAAAACTTGTTTACCATCAAACCCAGAAACAAACCCTGTCAACAGCCTGAGCTGCTTCAAACAAACAGCACCAGTTTATAGGTTCATAAATATCAGATGCAGTGCTTTGAAAACTGTATTGAGCAGTCCCAAATGCCATGGTAGCAGCTGAGCAAAGATTAAATGAGTAATGGGGAAAATTCCAAGTGCTCATGTTTATGGGGAGAAATCTCTTGGGCAGCAAACCCAGAAGACAATATAAGCATAATTTTTCTGTAGTTAAAGAACAATTTAACCCACACCTAGATTTCTTTTTGTTCTGAGAGAATGAGGTGACTCCCTGATAATAAAGCTCCTGAAATAGAGGAGACAGCCAACACATTAGGGTGTCAATAAGTACTCATCTGAAGAATTAATACATTTTTCTAAGGTTCAGGGCTTGTTTTCAGTCTTGTTAATAACACAAGCAATATGCCTTTTGTTTGGTTTTTTTTTTTTTGTCTGTGCAGCAGAGCTGAAAATAAGAGCAAATTGTACATCAAGATACAATCCAAGTTAGGATAGGTGCAGGAAAGGTGCCTGTTGCTGAGTAGTGCTTTAGCAGGCTATGCTTCTGTAAGTGCTGCTGCTGTCACTGTGGTGTGACCCTTTCTTCTGGCTTAATACTTGAGGTAGTAGATCAGGGAATCAGAAGTCCAGGAAGAGCCTTCCTTCTCCGTCATGACCATGCTGAATTATAGTTATTTGACTACTTCTGTATTTAACAGCCTTCCCAACACAATTTTTGTAGGTAGATATTTTACAAGCTCTTCTAAGAAAAGTTTAGAATCTGGAGAGGATTTTTTTTGGCTGCTGTAAGATAGCTACAATTTCATGACATAATTTTCACAGATTTTATTGTCTGTGGTTCACTGTAGTTTGCATTCTCAATGTAAGTTCATCCTTCTTCAAATAAACACTTTGTTGGTCACATTTCCAGTAGAAAATACGAAGGGACAGAAAATATTGCTAAATTTAAAATATGAGGTCTTTGGGATGCAAATTTCTTCGGCCTCAGGTTAGTTTTAACATGACTTGTG
This sequence comes from Platysteira castanea, assembly GCA_013397175.1. Classification (NCBI taxonomy): domain Eukaryota; kingdom Metazoa; phylum Chordata; class Aves; order Passeriformes; genus Platysteira; species Platysteira castanea. The sequence continues at coordinate 258,755 of VYXC01010850.1, read as the reverse complement.
TACAGGCTTGTAATAGAAGCCTGAACTGAGGCTGGAGTTCAAGGATTTGATTTGATTCTGATGGGTTTCATGAATAGTTCTC
>VYXC01010850.1:236646-258646 GCA_013397175.1 Platysteira castanea | reverse complement strand
TGGGTTGGGAAGTGGCAGTGGGGCGCAGGGGGGGCATTGTTGGTTTTTAAATTTAAATTTGTTCTACAAATTTTACTTCCACATTACATTTTATTGCACAGCTTGCCCGGGTTTCATAGCTATGCCAGAACTAGAACTAAGGGGTAGACACGGATCTTGGGTTCACTTTAGAGGCCGAGAGTCTGAGGAAGGGTGAGGTAAAAGCTGTGTCCTGTTTTGCAGAGACAGTGGAAGTTACTCTCTGAATTACTTCCCCTGTTAAAGTTCTTCAGTCGGGTGAGATTCATGGGTGTTATAAACTCAAGTATGCTGCACTCAGCATGCTTTCACTGTAGTCTGTGGGGCTATTCAGTTTGAATAAAGGCAACTGACTGATTTTGTGTAACTCATAAGCAATTATAGCAGTGAAGGTAAGAGTGGGACTGTAAATAACCAAAGTAAATGAGAGGGCAAAATGCTCTAGAGTTTTTCTCACCTAGTAACACATATGTGAAAGGCAAGGGTAAAGCAGTTTGCACCTGTGGAAACTTATTAACTTATTCATCGAGATAAGTGAAAGGGCACCTTCCACATCAGTATTTGAAGCAGGTTGTAAAAGCATTTTTAATGGGGATGAGACCTAGGTAGAAACAAGGCTTCATTTTTCTTGAGAAATCATCAAGCAAGATTGCACAGCTCACCACATAGTGCGAAGAGAGTTCTTTAGGTAGGAGGCAAGTTTGAATGACTCCTTGCAGAGACGCAGACACGAACCAGGCACAGCTTTGTCACTGTGCTGCATGTCACAGCCTCCTTTTAATGAGCTGGTCTTAGCAGGAGAAAATGTTTGTCTATCTAAAGCAGGACTGCTATTTTGGGCAGCACTTAAACCCTACCCCGGGTTGTGTAGTTGTGTTGTAGTCTAGTCTGCCAGCTGTAATGCTGTCCTGCCAATGTCTTTTAGTGTGATCCAAGAGCACTTTGGCATCCTGCTTGAGCTCTGACCTGATTGTAAACTAGAGATAAAATTAGGTACCCTCTGTGTAGTCAATCATTCTTGTTGTTAAAATACTGCTTAAATATTGTTAGGGCCAGTATATATGGCAAAAGTATGATAAAAATCATCTCGTGATAAATACAAGTTCCTGTTCTGGTAATGGCTGCAAACTTTCAGTATGTTAAAAATGTTTGTTCTGTGTGAGTCAGAATAGAGCAAGGGTGAGGGTTTGGCTCAGAAGATTGCTCTTGCCGCATGCATGAAGAAAGGATGTTAGGAGAAAGGGGAGAGGGAGATTGTAAGTTAGGAAGATAGCTACCGACACATCACATCAAATGAGTGGTTCAGAGGTTCTTAAGTTAAGGTGCCTCAGTTGTGATTGGACTTTGAATCAGTTATAGATATCTCAACCTCAATTGTGTTGCTTATAGTTTGTTTTTGATAAAATTTGGTATTGCAGCCTCACAGTGGTCTGTGAGAAATTTGCTATGTTCTGTGCAGAACTCTCATACATGGCAATAGTCTGTTACAGAACTGCCCCATATTTGAAATTCTTGGTCTTCTTTAGACATTTTCCTGGCTATTATTGATGTGTGCTGAAAATCATTGTACAGATCTGGCTTTTTATGGAATAGAGTGTCACAAACACATTTAAATTGTAGTCCCAAAATAATCTAATTTTGAGGTATTCAGATGTTGTTTTGTTTCCCTTTAAAAGTTTTGCACCAAATTTCTAGCATTTTTAAAAGTAAAATAGCCAATGTGTGTAAAAAGTAAAATTTCCTCTTTTCAAGTGCTCTGTGGTAAATCACCTGCTGTTACCACAGCACAACTTGCTCATTCCTGTTCTATTTTTTCACATTTTTTCCCCAGCCAACATTATGCAGCAATCAAGTGTCTAACAAATAAGTTGGCTCATTCAGGGTACACGAGTGAATTAGAGCCTCTGTGGCCTCACCATCACATCTACAATTGCTTTAAACTTTTCACTAGTAGTGCACACATATCCCAGGAAGAGATTCGTTCAACTTGTCTTTCATGTAAGCTTCCAGATCTAGCGCACGTCAGGAGTCACGGGCATTAATCATTTCCTGTACACCTTAAACAAAGGTAATGCAATGTTTCTAAGGAGTGTTGATTATACAACAAACTTTCCAGCTTGCATTGAGTCAGAGTAGCCGATAGAGTTTCGCTAGATTTCAAACTGGTTTTCTTGCATAACGAAAAAATTGCTCAATGAAATAATCCAGTGGTATATCTTTGTATGCCCAAATTAATTTCTGATTTAATTCCACTGACATTGTCAGGCTCACACTATGGAAGAATCACTATTTTCCAGATTAATTTTAATGGAATTGCTACAATACCTTGCTTTGTCTTCTTGCATTATAACTATAAACTCAAAGAAGAAAATATAGCATTGCAGGGTTAAACAACTGGGATTTGTTTGTATATCCAGTGTGTGCAGAAAATGTTGGCATTTCACTGTGATTGCACAGGAACAATTTTATAATATACGATTTCATTCTTTAATTTTGCTTTTGTTTTTTTTGTATGAAATCATGCAAAAAACAGTTTAACCTGCACTCCAGGAAAAACCTGGGTCTACAGATTTGAGCCAATTTAGAATGCAGAAAGGAAAGTAATGTTAATATTTATATTTTAATCAATGTTTTGGGGGAGGGGAAAAAACATGAAGAGCTGCCAAACTGAATTCTATGGATTCTTTTCCCTTTGACAAAACCTGAGTTTTATGCTTTCTCAAAATTAAATGTATAGCATTGGTAAAACTGGGATTCCCATTGTGAGCACTGCAAAGTAACATCTCTTACAGATAATGAGGGCATGGAGAAGAGGAAGAAAACTTCCCTGTGCAGCCTCTTTGATTTCCCTCAACTCAGGGGTTAAAGGTGAGCTTTATGCTCAGCCTCGCCTTTTTGAATCATTACCCACACGGACAACATTTTATACTCTTAGCAGAGGAGTAAATGGGCAATAAATATTCTGGCCAGTTTTCAATAATCTTTAGGTCAATACTGGAGTCAGATGGACTATGAGGACCTGTTTCATGGGCACGGTGCTTTCACACCCACAGGACAGCAGCAGCTATCATGTCTCCACCATATTCATTCACTAACTGGGTAATGGTCTCTGCTATTAAAACTGTCAATTTCTCACTAAATCAGTTTTGGAATTTCATCTCCTCCTATTCATTTCAGTTTAGGTGCAGCAGCTTGCAAGGTAATCAGGGTCATCTGGCAGTCATTTAGTCCAAAATGTCTCTGTCAGTGCTGTCAACTACTGAGTGCTGCAAATTACTCTGTATTAGAGAAATACACTTTTTAGCTTTGAGACCTTTTTTAGTACAAATTCCATCGGTTGTTTATTTAATTTTTTCTTCCATGGAATTTATAAAAATGCTGAATGCCAGGGTAGGACATGAGCATAGAGAGGATAACTTAATTTTTTGAATTGAAAAGTATGAATGTTTTTATGGAGGCATATGTATTATATCATCTTCCTTATGAAAAGGGTGCAATAGTAGAGAATGATTAATCACAGGGAAAACACTGTTCTGTCATCCTTCTCCCATGAGGTACTTTACACAGTTTGTGCAATACAGCATTCAAAACCAAACCATCAGTATTTATTTTCCAGTATCTCACCTAATGACAGAATGAATAACCATCACATGAACAAAGAGCAATCTGTTTGCTTTATAAACGATGCAGTTTCAGCTATTTATGAAATAATGAAATCTAACACCTAACAGTAACATCAAGTGAATATGACAACCTACATTTCTGAGCAGTGTGTGAGAAGGAAAAAGTAAACTGTAGATTGCACGTCAATTCCTATTGTAAAGATGAATACTATTTGTTTAATAGTGATGATTCATGAGATCCTAGAGTTGTATACAGCTGAGATGTGTGACGCTTTCAGAGTTTCTGCACTCCAGTTAACTGAGGCAAGAGAATTTTTTTCGTTTTTGTGTCTGCTCTGTTCTCTACTTGCTCACAAAGGTAGCTCACACTGTATGCCATCCTGTGGGCTCACATACTGTGCAAAATAACACACAGACTCCACTTGTATCAAACTTGTTCTGTCCTCTCAAGATAAATACTCACAACGCTATTCTTACTGCAGGTTTTTTTTCTTTGTGTGTGTGTGTGTAATGAGATTCTTACGGACATCTTGTTGATCTTTCTTACAGTAAGTCTTGTGCCTTCCTCTGTTTTTCATGCAGGGTATTACAGTGCTCATTCCCATTTCTTCCTCCATTGCAACTCTAAAAATAATCAGCCATGAAAGTAGCTATTGAGTTTTATTGTTACCAGCACAGTGAGATTAATAGTGGTGAATATACTTGTACCTCACTAAAAGGATACCTTAAATTGACACATCTCCCAGGACAGTCAGGGAGTTCTGAGAAACCCCAGTGTTTCCTGTTACTCCTTCCATAGGTCTGCATTGATTTTTCCAGTAGTCTGTGCCAAACAGGAACAATTTACTTCATAGGGAGGTAATAAAACAATCTTTACAAGCAGTTATTAGACTAAAGCAGGTCAGAAACTGGATTTGTGTTTGTAGGAGAGAGAGGATATGATAGTTTAGTATCTTTCAGTGAAATTCAAAATTAAAAAGAAAAAAAGATTACTGTCATTTGGAAGCACTGAAGGATTTAATTTTTGTTTATCACCTGCTTTCATTTCAAGAAGTTATTTATTATTATTTTAATACAGTAAAAGTATTTTAATTCAACATTTTTTTTGCTTATCTCTGATTTTTGATAGAATACAACACAGCCTAATATAAATTAAGAAATAAAACAATATTGAATGTTTTTAACATAGTCAAAATAAAATTATTTCCTATTTCTGGTGTGCTTTGAGAAAGTTGAGATAGTTTTTTTCAGCTTCTTCTTATGAAACATATATTTGAAACAAATTCATTCTTATGAAACTGATCAGAATATTCGTTTTCTCAGTGAAATGAATTCCCAGTGGCTGTGATCCACACTAGAGACTATTCAAGGAATCTATCTCCTAGGTGCCAGGCTATACTACCTTTTTTCTTGGTCACAATATTAATCTTAAATTAGGTGTACATGCCATCACAATATTTTTTTGCTCTCAACCTTAAAAAAAATGGACATAGAAAAGGTAACAGGTATGACTTAGGCTTATATCCTCAGTTCTGCTGTGGCTATGTAAGTATCTGCTCTTTTTCTTTTTATTGGTTTGTCAAGTAAAACTGCATCAAAATTGCCACTAAGTGAAGAGCTTGCCTTCTGTTCCAGAGATGCTTTTTCTTTTTCCTATGTTTGTGAAGGTTTAGCTCTTCTAAAAATAATTATAGAAGACTTCAAAGTGGAGACCAAGTGAAAAGTGTTGAGGTGAACAATTAATTTTCTAAGGAAATATGAACATAGGAACATTTTCAGATGTTAACTAATAAAAGCAATAAACCCTTCTGTTTGCTCAAGGTATGGTTAAATCTAATTTTATTGACAGTGATAGCAGTATTATTACATGATAGCTGTTAGCACTGTGTGGGGTGGTTGGTGGAAAGGCTGCTGCGTTATCCCAGAAAGCGTCCCTTGCCAGGAATCGCTCCAGCGCTGCTGCCTGGCACACTGGCAGGCCAGCTCTCGCACCCGTGCCGATGGAGGCACAAAGCACGCGCTCACTCTGAGCTGGATGGCTCAGGCACCACCAGAGGCAAAGAGCCAGGAGGGGCTCTTCGTACACAGTTCCGAAGGGTTTATTGCCAAACCACAACGAAGGGTTCCATCGACAAAAGAGATCAACCCTGAGGGCCGGGCCTAACTCACATAGGGGTACAGAAGGGAGGCGGGGTGATACAACAACAACCCATGGGGAGAAGGAGGGGGCGGAGTGGGGACTGGATTACAACCCTTCAAGGGCTACAAGGGGCATCTGGCAACTGGCCAACCAGACAGACCGAATCTGCACAGAACCACAAAGCCTGATGGAAGCAGCTTTTCTCACCCTGAGTCAGGGGGTGATTTTAGAGTTCAGAGCTGGCCCACCAGTGGGCCCCTCCTGCACCTGAGCTCTTTGGCCCCTTGGCCATCACAGCTGCTGGCTCAGCTGTCACAACAAGTTATGACTTTCTTCTTCATGAGCTCCTGGATTTGGATTAATTCTTCTGCAATTGTAAAAATACATTTATATGAGAGGAGATTGCACTGCCTGTGTTAGTGTAACTTTCATGTTGCAAGCATGAGTGGCATTGAAAAGAAGCAAGGAAGTCAGCCAGATAAAGAAGTCTCATTGTGAAGAAGAAACAGAGCATTAATCAATTTTCTGAACTTTTAAAAAAATCTGGTAGCAAATACTCTCTGAATGCCATGCCTAGTGTGTCAAGCCTTCCAAAAGAAAAGTGTGTGTGGCATCTTATTCACATCTTATGCCTTATTAAGGCTGTTGCATGTCTAGTCAGCATGGAAGACCCAATGCAGCTGCCTTCTGAGATGTTTCACAGACTCAGAAGGGGAAGAATTTAACACAGAGGAAGGGATGTTCTGCACAGCACTTTCCAGTGGTTATTGATGTCTGTGTAGTTCCTGGGTCACACCATCCATGGGTAGCTAATCTTGCTCAGGGGGTATCATTTTTTAGATTTCCTTCATGGACTCTTGGAGTTGTTTTTTTTTTGTTTGTTTGTCGAGTTTTTTTAAAGAAACTTAGTTTGTGTCCTCCCTTGAATGGATGCATTAGCTTTGTTACTAAGTTGCATAACTCTACATCCGATTGCGGCTGGGCTTAAAGGTATAGCTGAGAAATCATACTGCCCTTGTGATTTATTATCAGTCATGTGCAATTGCAGTGCACTCAATACTGAACTTTTCATGTAAATTGAAAACATTTTGCAATTCTTTTCAGGAATGAAGGTTATTAAGAGATAAGATGTGCATGAAAGGCAGCTCTCATGAACATTTCAGTACTACTGGCATGGTTTTTTCCATCTGGACATAGAATCCTTCTATAGCACAAAGGCTTTGCAGGTCAATATAATTGTAGAAATGATTAAGCAAAATAATTTTACCCCTCCTTAATTTACATCAAACATCTGATTACAGAAAATAGCTCATATTAAGCAGTTCATGGTCATGATGCCAAATGTTGAGCTGAAAATCAGAGTTTCAGCTTGTATGTGTAGACATGACTACATTTAATCTACTGAATATGTATAACTTTACTTCAGTAAAGGCTGTTGAAAGTATCTATAAACACACTGGGTCCTGAAGAAGAGCAAGAATATTGTTAATAGTTTTTCTTCCATTAGGTATTTTCTAATAATATTGCAGTGTCTGAGACCCACTGTTAAATTTTTCATAATAACCTTGTCCATGCTATTCTCACTGGGTCCAAGTTTTGACAAAGTGTTTGGGACAGGTTGTAACACATTGTTTTGTGCTTGTGAGTATTATTGTGTTGTATAACAAGGCCTTAAAGGACCTTGTTCATCAAGAATTTCCATGGAGCTGGTGTTCCTTCTCAGCTGTAAGGTGGATTCTGTCCAAATACTTCTGAGGAAAAAGAAATTATGTTCAAGTCAAATTTTCCCACAGCTAGTTCATACCCTGCTGAGTTAGGTGGCAATGATTCATAGGTTGTGGGTAGTGTATGACAGTAAAGTCTATTACAGTGCTCAGTAGTAAGATAAATGCAAATCATGATGATAGAATTTGTGCATGGCTTTTTATCAAAGAACCTCTATACATTTTGCAAACGTTGCGTCAAACCTGAAGATGAATTGGCTGCATACGGACAGTCCATAATAAAAGGGAGGGGACACAAGAGATTGGCAGCATGCCACAAAAGAGTCTTCAGCTGCTTGAACTTCTAGCCCTCATTTCCAAAGTCTCCATCCAGCACTATTACAGCTGAAGGGACGCTTCCGGTTCTTCAGGCCAGCAGCAGTATTGCACTACAGGATCTGCCCTTAGCCTTATTGCTCAAAGGATGGACATAAAATGAGATTTTAAATGATTATAAAATATTTTACTACCTCAATACATTTGTTAAAAGAAAGGCTTATATATGTCTGTGAGCAATTGTGCACATACCCTGATGTGAAGTCACGCATGAGCTTTTTGGTTTTATTCTAGGGTAATTAATAATTATTCTAGAGAACAGAAACCTCTTGCTGGAATCCATTCAGAGTTAGTTCTTCTGATCAATGGAGAATTCACAGAAGTCTTTTAGAAGTAATACTAGAAATTTAAAGACAATAATAGGCATAACAGAAAGTTGATAACAGAAACAAAATCTTAGTTGAGGACTCATCTAGCAAATAAACTGATGAAATCAGCAGTCACTGAGCTTATCAAGCAGCAGGTTCTAAAACACATCAGATATTTTAATGTTAAAATTTACACATATTTTGCCCAGTTAAGAAAACTTGATTGATATAAAATTAAGTATTTCCATGGAAATACACCTAAATGCCACCACAGTTATCAGCTCAACATCTCAACGTTCATGAGAAGATACAGGCTTCAAAGAATCTTCTTTACCCTGCCATGGATGACACAAAACAATCTTCAGTCTAATATGTCTTTCTATTAACCTCTCCCCCTCACCCATCTTTTGACCTGCAATACTTGGCCTGTGACTCTGAAGAGGAGTTTTTTGAGGGAGTGTTATGTGGGAAGTGTGCTTGAGCGATGTATTCCTGAATTTCAAAAATCTATTATATGTGCAATTGCCAGTAGAGTTTGCCACTGCTTTAAATCTTAGTTCTTGATGAGCTCAGGAAGTGTTGGCTGATGTGGGACTGACATTCCTGATGGAAAGAACAACAGAGCTGTGGGAAGGCCCATTCTGGGCTGCTGCCAGAAACAATATAGCCACATTACTGCTGCACTCTGTACAGATTAATTAGCTCTGTCGAGAAGCAAGTGTCACACTGTGCTAACATGGCTACCTTTGTTCTGCAGTTTAAACTAACTCATTTAGACATGATTTAGGTACCTTTAGATAAGTGTGGCTTCTTTATCCTTGGACTACAACAAGGTAAAATAACTCATTCTACAGTGCTAATTATTTCTGGCAAGTTATGGTCAGTGTTAATCAGGGGCATGGAGCAGATGCTTTGTGATGGTATCATCTTGCTCTTACTTGTATCCACCTGTTCAGAGGAAAGCAGTGACCTGTAAAGTCATCTCCCAGCTCTGCTGATGCACATATGGAGCATTGCTACTCGTTTCTCAACTTCAACAGTGGTGTAACTCTTTCAGTTTCAGGAACTGCTAGCAAAGAGCAGGATAACTGCTAAATCACTAATCCAAACAAGATCTCTCTGGTCAGGGCCTGCTCCCTTGTTCCTGAGGACATGCATTCTTGTGTATATACTTGTCAAATTGCACAGTAAATGGGGAGTATTGACTCACTTTGTTGTTTCTTGAATTGTCTTCTTTCTATTATCAGGAGGACTATTACAACCATTTAAATATTTGGCTTCAGAACTAAGCTGATTTTGAACACAGTCAGTGTGGAATCCAGAGTTTCCCTGTGGTGCTCACATGATGAAGCTCATTAAATATTTCTTTGTATTTCTGTACATATACCAAGCCGGTACATAAAATCCAAATGACCAAATTTGTGATGCTGTGCCAGAAAAAAACAGTAATATCTGTAAAGGAGAGAGAACATATTACTTGGCAAGTCACAGTTAAGCATGAACTCTGATGTTACAATGGCAACTGCTAATTGGATGTTATGAGGTAAATGCCTAAGGGAAGCTGCCTTCACCAAACAAGTAAGACAAGAGGCCAATCCTTGTTGGCAGGGAAGTTCTAAGTATTAGTACTGATGTGATACAGCCGTAGGGAAATGAATCATACAACTGAAGGTTGCTTGAGAATGTCCCATCACTGGGTGCGCTACTCTGAGTTCGTGTGCAGCACAGTGAGCAAATTTAAAGTTACTGGAGTAAGAGGAAATTTTTGAATAATCATCACTATATAATGACCTAGATGACAATGGATAGGTTAAAAATAAAAAATGCCTTTTTGGATTTAAGGGAAATGAGAGTGGCCTTCCTCTGGGAATCAGGGAAAAAATTGAATTCGAGGAAGAGAACGTCCAATTTTAGACCTGATCATTGTCTCCTCTTGCAGCCTTGCACAGGCTGTAACACATTTTCAAAGGGATTTGAAGTGCTACCATTCAGATTTTGTAAGGTTACCACTCATGACCTGTCTTCCCCAGTGTGAGTCCACCCAGGTCAGCATAACAGAGACTCCAGTTTTGACCTTTCTGGGTTTAGATTTCTTTTAATACACCCATTTTAGGAGAGAAGATGGAGCACCAGTGGCAAACTGACCACAGTTTTGCAGCTGACAAGTGTTGCATGATGGAGAATTGGATTTGTGTGGTTTCCATAGCACTGTTTTCAGAGATTGTTGAAATCTTTGCAAGGAAAACTGCTTAGGAATTGGAAAGTATAAATGACAGTTCCCAGGATGTTCCGTGTTCTCTCTGTCTCAATGAATAATGCTGAAAGATACTGTTTTCCCAGACAAATTTCACTAGAAATACTCTGAGAGAGGTGTCTGGGCAGTAGGAATATATGAAGTTACAAGGAGTCATGATTTTTCTTCTCATGACCTCACAACTCTGTGTACTTCCAGAGAAGGTGAGAGAGACTGAGCCAGCAAAAGAGGCTCTCTGATGGTTCCTATTATCCTGACAGTTCAAATACATTCCTTGGTCTGCAGGCTGATGAAAGAAGTGAATTTCCTTCTATAAATTATATAATAGGAATTGCTGATTTATTGTATTTGAACATTTCATTGCAGTAATTTTTAATATAAAAATATCTGCAGGTAATGTGGTTACCCAAAGCAGGAGATTTCATTTGTCACTTCCTTGCACTCTGTTCACAGAAATGGACATCTCACTGAAATGCGTCTACAGTCTCAAGTGCACAGATAAATATTCTTCTGGACATTGGAATAATACCGATTTTTTCTTCTGTCCCTTGCAAAAGGTGGTTTTATTTCACACACTGAGGCTTGAGAGGGTTGTTGTCACTCCATCTTTTGTGAAGTTTCCAGTTGAGCTGATATCACATAGCCTAGTGAACTTGAAAATATTTACCAAAAATAGCAACTGGAGGTGAAAAAGTAGTGCCTTTGAAGATTTTTGGTTTGTTTTGCCTTTGGCATTACTTCCGTAGGGTTGAGAGGTCCCCACCGTGCTGGGAAAATGGAACAGTTTTCACAGAACACAAAAATAATGAAAAATGGAGGATTAAACTTCTTCGAAAGGATTTGCATCAATAAGCCTGAAGAATCTGACCCAAACCTTTTAAAATGCTCCCCTAATTAAAATAATTTTTGTTAAAAAATATTGTTAAAATTTGCAAGCTATAAATGTATACCTTTCTTTCTGAACTATATCTTCAGCTTTCTCAGTAGCATAAATAAGTCCCCTCTTTGTTGTTTTTTTCACTGTGTTTCTATTTTCTGGTTTTCGAAGTGTGTTCCCCACCCAGTCTTTGTTATTTATGGAGATTGATCATGTTTATTCTTTGTACTTAGCTTAATGACACCAGCACACTTGGCCTGTGAACCTAGGCTATTTTGGCTGGACAGCAATTTGGCTGAAATTGTCATTAAGGTTTCAGAGTGGATGTAGGACAGTGAATTGGCACGGCTCTGCTGTTGCTGCTGAAAGCTGAGGGAGGGTCATGCTCCACTGTCTGTCACTCTGGGGAAAAAGCTGCCACTAAGACATAGGGAGAGGTGTCCCAGAGTTCATATTTCCTCCTCCTTTAGATTTCTATGTGGAAATCTTGGTTTTACCCAATTGCAGTCCCTTACATTTCCATTTCTGGGGTTGTGCCATGTCTTCTTCCAGACATATCTAAAGCTTTTGTCCAGGAATGCTTTAAACTGGGTAGTTCCATTTTATCTTTTACTTTCTATGAGCCCACCAAGTGCAGCTGTTCTTTAATGACTCTTGTTGAAAAGATTTGAAGTGATATACATGGGAACTGTGTCCTTCAAGGGAGGAATTTAAAATTCATGGTTACCTCAGGAAAACTTCAAGCTCAGCAAGGGTCACATCTGGCACCTTCAAGAACCTGCCACATCCTTGCCTGACTGTGAGCCTGTGATGTGATTTATTTGATTAAAATAACCAAGAGAAAGCCACTGAGAGAAAAGACTGCTCTTATATTGTGAACAGGCTGAATTGAACCTAAAATATTTAACAGTCCAACAGTTATTTGAGTAATTAGAACAACCTCAGCCACCCTGATATCTATGCATGTTTAGTTACTAACTTTAAGGGGCCTGTTTTTCAACCAATGTCTGCCAAAGACCTTTTAAACAAACATTGCATTTGTTCCACGCAGTGCTGGGACAAGCATGCCTGTCCCATACAGATCCTGGGAAAGACATACTGTGATAATTCATCTGCAGTTGATTTCCTACAGAAAAAACAATTTTTCCTGAATCCATATGGTTAGCAAAATACATTGTTAGCAGAATTACTGTATACAGTGGCTGTGATAACACATGCTCCAAGCTGTCATTTGTAATCATCACTGTTTCAACTGACTGTCTGCTCCTGGCTCATCTGTTGAAAGAGGGTAAGGGAAAAACTTCCATAATGTCTTGCTTTAACATCAAAAAGGCAAGATGGTACCATCAAGCAATTACAGGAGTTTGACTTCTTTTCTACTAAAAGCAATTTTTTTTTAAGTTTAAAACCAGCTAATGTATGAGTAAGAAAAAAATCCATGCAGAATTATAAAACAGCAAAATAATTGAAAACCAGTATCTCTTCAAGGAATGTGGAGAGGTGACATTTATCTACAAATTCCTAAATTTCAAAATTAGTAATACATGTTGAATTTTTAATATCTAATAAAAGATTTGTCCTGAATAGATATTTTGATGTATTGCCTTAAGAAAAAGAAGGTTATAAGTGAAAGTAGTGGTTATCCACTGCTAGCATCTGCTCTTCTTTTACACATCCCTTCATTTTCTCTGAACAGCTCCTCTCTCCTGCTGCTTCATCACAGTCCATCAGAAGATATGAAAGAACTAGACACTGTTTACCTGTCAGAGCAGATGGAAGCATCACCACCTGAGGACAAATACTGCAATTGTGTCCCTTTCTTTTCCTGGTCATGGATAACAGAGGTAATGGGGTCTGCAGAATGTGGGATGGCGACTATGTGATATTGGGTACCCTCCTGTAGTCAAGTAGGTCCTGAAACCACATAGGTATATCTATTCATATAATAGACATAAAGTAGGCCATTTTCCCTAAATAAAATTATAGCAAGATTAAGTATTATATAATAAACATACATAAAAATATTTCTTTTCAATGCTGTTTACTAGTTTGCAGATAATTCCAAATCCAATTCATATCTTAGCCCTTTTATATCCTGCAGTGTAAACATATTTATCAAAATAAATGCATTTATGCTGCAAGGCCATGTTTATAGCAGTGTATAACTTTGCTAAATTTAATGTGTTTGGGCACACATTTGTCATGCTGAATGTTTGACTCGGGAAATTATTTTTTAATGGTTTTGCCATTTCCAAAAATGAAGTTAAGGAAAAATACTGTTATTTCTTCTTTGCATCCAGCAAAAAGATCACTGAATTTTCTTCAGAAGTTCGAAAGCTGTCAATCATTTTATCTATCCAGGATATTTGTTATGGTAGTAGACAGATGTGTTTACAGTTTTTGAAAAAATCATCTTGGTTTTGCCAGTTTCCAAGATTCTAAAATGAGTTTGATTTCTTACATGCCAAGAAGAGTCCAGGACAACAGGGCACTGGGACGTTTTGAACACTTTCCTTGGATTGAGCACACATTAAGCTCATATAACTCCTGCATGATGACTAGGATGCATGACATCCCTAGAGCAGAGCAGATATTTTTTATTAGTATATTTCAAAACCAGTTTTAAAATACTGTGACAACAGCACAGTCTGTAGAGGAAAACAATAATTCTCATTCAATGCATTTAAGATCAGCAATCTTCACCTACCCAAAGATGAACACCAAAAGTGAAGGTCAGAGTTTGCCCAGTGTTGTGCAAAAAAGCACAACACACACGAGGAAACACCAGCATTCCTGTGCTTCTTCTGTGAAGCAGATCTTTTAGAAGATCACAGTCTGTAATCATGTCACTCAACACTGTAAAGTGTGTGAATAAGTTAGCAAAATGCTCAAATTGCCTTTTGTTTCATTGCTTGACTGTACAGCCTTGTCTTTAGAGCCTTAAAGCAGAGATTAATTTTTTTTTATCATTGTTTCTGTATGAGTGTAATGTAAATATAAAAATGCTCAGTTTTCTGATACACTGAAATGTTACATGCCACCATTTTTAATTTACATTTTTAATTTACAGGAAAATCAAAGAATTTTTTTTTCTGATAACACACATCTATGTCTTTCCTTTATATTTAGGTCTTTATCAGTTTCCCAGAACTGAGTTTTCTCTGTAATTCTGAAAGCCTTTATGAGAGAGAAAAAAATCCTTTTGTTACATAAGAAATAAGGAACTTTTTCAGAGATAAGAGTGGATAAATCTTCAGGTTATTTATGTTGATAAACACTGCTCAAGTACGTTGCAGCTAAAAGTTGAAATAAAATCTCTGCAAATTGGATGATGGTAGGTGGGAAGACACCTCTGCACAGCTCTGCAAGTGACTATTACTAGAAATGAAAGCAATTGTGGTGTTTCAGAACTTGGTGAGAAGACTGAAATTTTATGGTTTGATTCCAGGGTGCCAAATGTTGACTTGTTTCCGCAGGCACTCCAAACTCTTCTACTGACTTCAGTGGCGTTGCTCCATGTTCACACTAATGTGGTCTGAGGTCTCATTCCCTGACACTGAAGTCAGCAAAAAAGGCACTGACTGCAGCCTGGATGACGCACAGAGGACAAGCCAGACTCCTTGTCTTTGTATGGAAATGTGCATAAAGACCCATATCTTTGAGGCTAAGTGTGAGTGCGGCAGCACTGAATGAAAATCTTTCAAAGTCTTCTTTCACTGTCCTATGACAGTCTTATTTATTTTTTTGTATCCATAGACTGAAGCAGAAAGTGGAGTAGCTTCTTGTGGCTAAATCAGATTCTGCCTCTGTCTC
This sequence comes from Platysteira castanea, assembly GCA_013397175.1. Classification (NCBI taxonomy): domain Eukaryota; kingdom Metazoa; phylum Chordata; class Aves; order Passeriformes; genus Platysteira; species Platysteira castanea. The sequence goes on along the minus strand of VYXC01010850.1, from coordinate 243,514 downwards.
TCAGACTCGCTGTACAGAATTCAAGGTACAGAAATGCTATGGGCTTGCATACTTTATAATTTTTGAACTTTTTTCTTCCAGTAAGAGAAGTAAGAAAAACCTACATCTGCCACAAGAACAACCCAAAGTCTGTCATGAGACTTACCAAATGCAGGCTTTGTGGAGCCTTCATGCTGGTTTATGTAATACAGATCCGTATGCAGGTAAGTAATACACCATATGACACACAATTGATCTATGCTAACTGCTACAGAAAAATAGGCATATTTTAAAGTGTAGAATTAGTACAGCATGCAGGCCAAGCCATAATAAATAAGAAGTAGAGCTGCAATAATGGCATAGCAATGCTTCAGGAACTCATCGGTGTAGATGGACTTAGACGTAAATTACTCCAACAGTTAATTTAAAGAGCACTGTAAATAGGAAGATTAAGCACAGGCCATGCTTTTGAAATTAGTATGCAGATAAAATTAGTGTAACAGTGCATTTGAGAATTTATGAATGTATTTTTTAGGAGGAAAAAACCCTGTGACCCATACTTCCTTGAATTGTTGTTGCTTGGTTTCAGATTTCTGTTTAATCAGTTAAAGATGAAAGTTAAAAGGCACAAAGAGACAACTGAAACTGGTCTGCATATTTGTCCTCTGTCTCCCTCTGATTGTAGTGGTCATCTTAATAAACGAGTGTTATTATCTCTGTAGGAAAGATTGTTGTCAGCATGTGAGCCTCTGTATCAGTTATCTGAGAGTGACTTATTTGAGAGCTGAGCTGTTCCATGTTATAATTCACTGGAACCAGGCAAAATTAATCACCCACCACTATTCTTTGTTCTATTCTCTGTTCTACCAGAGGAAAAAAAATGCAAGCAGGAAATTTAACAAATACGCTTGCTGCACTTTTATTACTATTGAAAAACATGTTCACTCTCATAGTTGTTCTTATGATGCATTTTTTCTGGTGGGTTCAGATTTGCACATCAGCAAAATTTGGACAGAACAAATTCTCTTTCTTCTATTAATTTCCCTGAAGGGGGAGACTTACACATACTTGGGATGTGTTTCCCTGAATCTGAGCAGGAAGTTGATAATACCAAATCTGTTCTCTGTGAATAAAGCCAGGTAAATAAGTAATAGTTGTGGTTTTAATCATGCTGAAAGAATTCAGGTGAAGAGGGAAGTTATGCCTCGGGAAAAAGTAGAGAAATTTCCAAAGCACTTTACTGACAAGGTGGTTGAATGATTGGAGAAATAAATATTAATAGCCACATTTGGAAAGGGTGGAGAACCACTTTTCAGGGTCAAAATCTGCTGCAACTTTTGTTGTTAAATCATCAGATTACTGGACTCATGCCAGTACAGTAGGAACTTGGCCAACTAAAAATCCCGTGGCAATCAGATGTTGACACTTGGCACAAGGAAATGGCTGTGCTGGGCAGGCAGTGCTGGCACTTATAGCGGAAAGATGAAAATGTGTCTTTCAACCACATGCAGGGCTGCAGCTATATAAATGTAACACACTTTCTCTTACAGAAATTCTTACAAAGAGAAGGGACCCACTGTTCTAGGTGCTGTGTGAGGGCAGAGCTGAAACACTCAGCTCTGAGTAAAATGAGGCTGGACAGACTGAGCAGGTAATTATGCAGAACTAGCCATGGGGTGGCTGTATTCTTTCCTCTTGCAGGTAGCAAATTTAGGATTTGTGCTAATCATGGAAAAAGGTACTGAACAAAAGACAAATTCTGATTTCTCTTACATTAGTGCAAATATGCCATAACTTGGTCACTATTTAAAGTGTTTGGCCCAGGAGTGTTTCTGAAGGGCTGGTTAGGGCATGCAAAATACCATCTGATCTCATTCTAGCCACAAGCAGGGATGTGTGCTGAATCTGTTTCCATAGAAAGGAAATCTGTACGTATATGCCGGAAAGGACCTTGGTTCACTCCCAGTCAGCTCCTAATCTGGACAGCTGTGGGTAAGGATCTCACAGGGCTCTGCAACTTATAGTGATGCCTAGCATCACCAAGGACTCTATTTCTATCACTGTCAGCTTTTCCTATTAGGACAATGTGAGGTCAACAGTTTACTGAGATCTCTCTAAGGATTTAAATAGCAAGATCGGTTCTATTGCAAGACTTGTGAAATTTCCTCTCTGTAAAATTATTTTACTGTTCTTTTCCTTAACCACCAGTGCCTTAGGTTCAGCCTCTATAGTATGAATTTTACGGAAAAATGTACTACATGGTAGAGTTGAGATAGAGGGCTAAAAACCCCCCAAAATCCCATCTGATTCTCATCTTTGTTTAAGTAAATGAAGCCCATGGGCACCAGAGGGGCTGAAACAGCTCACAACAGCTTACAACAGCTTACAACAGCTGAAAATTCAGATTCATACAGCTTTTTATAATGACAAACTTAGATTGCTTTCTTACTATAATTTTTTTATGTCCTCCCTCAGATACTTGCTTTTGACAAAACTGTGCTTTTTCTCAGTTTTTTAGTTTTTGTCTATTGCATTTTTACTCATCATGGTTCACTGCACTGTCATGCCTCCCACACTGTGTTAAGCTGATGAATTAGATTGTGTTTTACCTTCTTGTTCTTTTCCTTTTAAGTGGTCTCTGCTAATCCATTCTGGTCATGGCTGTTGCCTCTGAGACACACACTTTTGCTGCATATTTTGGTTTTGGCTTAGTTTGTAGTTCCTTTACTGGACACTCTTGTTTTTCAAGTAGGGCAAGCATGACACCTACAACAGGTTACAACACTGCCCTGACTTTGGTTTTCTGCCTAATTTGGTTGTGAGTTGGCTTTTTTACCAACAGACATGGATCACATCACCCACTGTCAGTGGGAGCTATGCAATTCTTGAGATTTTAGCTCTTGTACCTGGCAGTTGATTCAGGAGAGTTAAATAAGATTCTCAATGACTCTGATCTGAATTTGTAATTGTTTTTGTCTGCAACTCTAATGCCTTAATTAAACTTAGACTACATTATTCCATCTTTCATAGGCTTGCTGTTTCATTAGCTTGGCTGCTATTTAGCCAGTGTGTTACCCAATTTCTGCTTCATGCTAAATTACAAGTGCTTTTCCTAGGCTGGCTTCTATCTGCAAGGCTGCAATGTCACGGAACCTTTGAAATTATTTTGTCTTCCTGACCTCACTGGCTGTGTTTGGGGATTTTTGTTCTTCCTCTTTCACATATTCATAGTGGTACAAAACCTCAGTGTATCCTTTCTGCTGACATCATCAGCTCATACTACTATGACATGTTAAACATTTTCACGTTTCTAGATTTTATAACATTTCCAAAACTATTAAATGGACGGTTTCTAAGTATTTGCTTCTCAGTGTTTTTGCATCTCAAGGAGGCATAGTTTGGGCAATATTAAGGTATTTTACTACAAATAAAGTTATTTTTTATCATAATATTTACAGTAAAAGTTTAAATAGTAATGCAACCAGTTGTCTCCCTGGTATTTCATTTTCATAGATTGAATGTAAAAAAATAACTGGAAATATAGATCTCTCTTTATATTTTACTTTTTTATCCAAAAAAATCTACAATAATTTCAGTCCAAAATTAAATTAAACACCTAGTAATTTTTTCTAGTAGAGGTCTCCATCTCTGGCCATCCACACTTCTACTGCTTTCATCTGAAAATGTTCACTACTTTTGAGTCAATATCTCCTTCCTGGAAACACAAATTTCTACATATATATGCATATATGTACACAAACATTATATTGACATAAGCACTGGTCTAAAAGCACATTTTTATAATAAGTACTTGAATAGAAGCAAAAGCAAAGGGTGCATGAGAAGAACAGTTGCTATATTTATTCTTTTAATAGATTTTCTTCCTTTATTCCCTAATACTAGCTTCTTTTTGATAAATCTGAAAGTTGTCTAAGAACTGTGTCCAGTCAGTCACTGTTCCTATGGTTCAACTTGCTATTTCTGTCACCTTTTGAAGTTGGCCTTTGTAATATAATCACACCTACTGTTAGTCTTTTTTCTCCTTTCAAAAAAACTAACAAAAATAATTCAGTCTGATTTCTTGAAAGCTTGGAAGCACTCATTGAAACTTCTTACAAAGTACTTTGCAGCTTGGTATGAGGAAGAATTACAAAATAGCTTTGGATGTTTTTCTGCATTGTTGCATTTTATCTGAAAGGAACTGTCTTGGTGTTTTGTGCAGTCTTTGAGGGAGCAAAAATTACTGACTTGGACTGAGCTTTTGGTCATATGAAATAATTTATCTAGTGAAGAACTGAAATAATCTTCCATAGTCTAGCAGATAGCTATAACTGAACTACAGTTGCAGCAAAAGGATATCTTAGTTAATTATTTTGTGTTTTAAGATATTTTGTCGAGCACAGCTCTGTTTTCTGAAATAAAATATATAGGTGCATTTTCTCAGTAGATGCTCCACTCTAGTAAGAGAAGAAACCTCTGAATGAAAGGTCCAAGAACAGAGAAATTTAGAATGAGACTGTTTAGACACAGATGCTTAGTTAGCAATTTCTAAGCATTGATAGGTTTTTTGTGCTATCACTGGCCATCTCAGAGACAGAGATGGTGACTTTATTGCCTCTTTCTGGCACATCCAGCTCATGTGAGGGTGTGACTCCAGTTCTTTGTCTGCCTTTCAGTGCTGGGAACATCTGCCTTTTAAATGCAGAAACATTTCTTTGGATCTCTAATACTTGTTTGAACTGGAGACTCTTTAGGGTGGTGTTATTCAATGTGAAAATCTGTTCCGTTCCTTACTGATTTGTTCCTGCAATAACTGTAGGAGCTATCAGGGATTTTTGAGCATTGGCTGAAAGAGTCAGGAATGCACAGAATTACCTAGGTGCTGGGGTCCAAAAGAAAAAGAAGGAAGATGATATAGAACAGGAGAAGAGAAAGTTTGCAGTGAAAAACTTTAAAGCATTAAGGTTAAGGTCTGTGACTCAATGGAAGGGTTGTATAATATTAGATTTAGGTTAAGAAAGCTCTTTCTTTGTTTGCCTCAGGTCAAAACAAAACAAGAACACTCTAGAATACAAATACATTTTTTTCTATATATAACATGAAGTGGTTAGAAAAAGGAAATCCATTAAATCTATTGTGTTTTGAATTCTACAATGAAAAAAATATACCATAAGACAAAGGAATGGAAAGGAAAGTTATGGTTTGATAAGCTGCTGAAGAAAGCACAATTTTTAAACGCTCTGTCCACATTATATGTAAGATTTCAGATATTTCACAACTCTTATTGCTGTAATTAAAACTCATTAATATTTTTGTGGGAAGTTATCTAGCAGGACTTAGAGGACTGTAGTTATTGGAAAGGTTTTGTTTAACATTTATGAGAAATAGGAGGTGTTAGTTAATACAAAAGCAACACCCATTTGAGGCATTTAAAAAGTATGTGAAAAAAACCAATTTCAGCTTATATTCATTCTATCAATTAGTTGATTTAATTTAATTTAATTTAAAGAATGTCTAGTGATTTTTTTGGTAATGTAATTAGAGCTGATGGATAATACTTGTGTTATTGTGATTACCCTTAATTAAAAAAAAAAAAAGAAGAAGAAGAATGGAAAAACTAATACCATTGCTTGGAAAATACCTTGATTTAGTTTTCTTGCTTTTCACAGGTTTTGAATGAACAGGTTTTCCCAGGAGTGCTGTGTTTCAGAGTTTAAAAGCCTTTTCAACCTGTCTTGTAATAGTGGAAACTCTGAAACCCTTAGCCCTGGAGTGATGTTCACCCGTATGTTCACTCCAGGTGATGATGAGATATAGACCTGCACAAGCCCTTCTGCAAACTTTTTGCTTTGTTGTTTCTGTAGAAGGAAAGTCGGGTGTTTGCTTCACATTTCACATATATCCTCCAACAGGTGTCTGATCTGAAATAATAAAAGAGCAGGAGTATGGGGATACTCTTTCTGTAGAGCACCAAACAATTCCACCGTGCCTCACAGAACTGACAGCCCATAACCCTTTATATGTAGATATTGCTTGTATATGAGGCAACTCCAGCATGTAACCCAAACTAAACACTTAGGTGTGAAATTGAGACCGCTTCATGTTATATGATGTCTTTACATCAAATATGGGTTTTTTGCTAGTATGAATTGCACTTTGTGTCATTATTAACAGTCTTTCTCAGCAACTGGTTTATTATTATTCACCTTGAAAGTGTGTGCCTTTATTTCCAAAAAGCTACATATAAATTTGTATTTGTAGATGGCAACCACAATCAAAATATTCTTTGCTTATCAGCATTTTAATGACAGATTATTATTTTCTTAGCCAGAAATAATAATGTTAACATCCTGAAAATGAAATTGCTTTTGCCAGTAGCTCAGGAAATGAAGGGGAAAGAGCTTTGTTGACTGTATGTTCTCATGGGCTGGAAAGATCCTATCGTGGTATGCTATGATAAAAATCTGGAGCACATTTGGCACAATTTTAGACAATTAAAGTCAGAAAGTAAATAACTGTGGAACTGAATAAAAGTAAAAAGAAGTAAAACAATTCAGCTGTATTCGAGAGGGACCAAGTTTTTTACTGCTGTTGGATTAACTTGTTAAAGTTAATGTTACACTTGTTAATGTGTTCCCTACTATGTATGGCACTTGGTTCAGCTGGAGTACAAGTGATGTGAACCAGGGTTCAGCGAGCAATGGACTTGAGTTCCACAACTGCATCTGCTTTTCCTTCACAGCCAGAGACAGCTAAAATTTTCTGATTCCATGTGTACATATACAGACAGATACAAACACACACACACATATTCCTCCCTCTATCTCTGTGTGTATATAAAGGTTCTTTTCCCACTTCAGAACCTTTCCCTATTTTTTATATATTTATA
>VYXC01010850.1:139581-236616 GCA_013397175.1 Platysteira castanea | reverse complement strand
ATTTATATAAATTTTATAATATTTTAATTATTTCTTTTTCTATTCTCCAAAATAGCAAATGCCTCAAAAGAAAATATTTCTGGCTAGGGCATATCAGAAGTTTCCTGTGAGTCTACTCTGTCTACAATATATCTTTGAGAATTAGATACCTTTTTCTTGCCATCTGACATTCTAGATGTCCCATTTTCCATTTTTTTTCTGAAGCAGAATTTGCATTCAAAAATCAGTATTTTGATCAAAGCCTCTTCTGAGTTTCTTTACTTGTGACTAGCAGCTGATCAAATATTGCTGCCAAGTCAAACAATAGAGCACTGATTTTCTCACTCTCCTGCTGTTTTGCTGGATCTGAAAGCATCTTGGGAATACTCTGAGCTTTGTTCAGAAGTTCGTAACTTAGTAGCAGAGGTTAAATAGATTTGGATGGCCTCTGCACGGAGCTCTGAACATAACACTATAACTTTTCCAGCAGTAAGAAATTATGCATGACAGGAGACCCACCTCTCGCTCCTTCAGCCTTGTGTTGACTGTCTGGCAGTTGAGTGCTGTTGGGGCATGTTAGCCTTTCTCAGAACAGGTCTGGATGCCTGTGGTAACCTGTGTGTGAAGAGACTGTGTGGGTTGCAAACAGTTTTAGTCGCCTACACATTCATCACTCTTTAGGTGGTGACAACTTTTGTTGAAGCCAGTAGTAAAGCTGTAGGTCTGTAAAAGTTTTCAGATCAAATCTAGCTCATTTGTAAAACGGATAATCTGTGTCTCTGGTATTCAATATCTTAATTCCACCCAAGGGTCAGAGTAACAAAAGTCTATTTTAGACCTCCCTCGGCAACTGCTTGAAGTCTGGAAACTCCATTGGTGTTACAGTCAGGGTCACTGCATGTAGCAAGGTGAAGAAATTACAGTCATAGTCATTCACGGCTCTGAGGTGCTCTGCAAAAACCATACCAAAATCTAGGGCCCTCCTTCCCCTTCTGTTCCTGAATTTGTTCCAAGTCATTTACTCAGGAAGAGAAGATAGTGTTCACGCTTTCACCCAGCTCCAGAATCAGCTTAACTAAAGGATGAGGCTGTACCTTAATAGGATTTTGCCCATAGTGGTGATACTTGCCTCCTCGCAGCCAGTACCTCCGGACTTCATGCTTAGTCTTGTCCACATGCCAAAGTGCCCGCCCCATGTGGTACTTACAAAACCTGCTGTGAACAGGCTCAGAGAACTGGCTCAGTCATTTGGTTCATGGCACAGCGGTGTGACTAGATGGCAGAGTTGAGGGGTCCCTTGCTGCCCTGAGAGGCACGAGGAGGAGACCACCGAGCAGTGAGGTGGAAGGGAGATCATTACTTAAGCAGATGTTAGTGCAAAGACTACTCCATCAGCACCTGTCCACAGTTTGAGGGACACTTAAGAAAATCTTTTTGGAGTGGTGTTTTGGGTTGTGTGTGCAGATTGCCTCCTAGGCAAACTGCACCCCACCCCACCAGATGCTATCCACACCACTATACAGAGAAGGGGCCACTGTAGCACTCAGTTTGGCTTTTCTGAATTTGAATGGGAGACCACAACACACTACATTTGAAAGAGTCAAATCATGGTGGTAAGGTCCCTACAAGAGAGATGAAGCCCTATTGAACCGAGTTGCTTTTGTCATCCTGAATCTGTGTTTCCAATTGTAGCTTTGAAGGCTTGTTTGCTGAGGAACTTTACATGTTGAGTATCACATCCTTAAGAGGTTTCGTCTTGCTTTAGAAGTAAAAATCTTCCTCCAGTAAAGGGAGTTGCATAAACTAAAGAGGCAGCAGCAACTCTGCACTGGAAATGTTAAAGTTTGAAGATTTAAGAGACTGGGGAATATACTGTCACACTCCTGTGTTATAAAGCCCTGGGACTGTGGTTACAAATAGACATTTGCTGTCATTTTCGAACAACAGTTGGTGTCAGACCATCATTCTAGAATCTATCCCATCCTCCTCAGTTTATCAGTTCCACCTTCTTCAAATGCCAGAATAACACAAGTTCTCAGCCCCTGAGCAGGGTACTCTCATCCACTGCATTGCAGAGAAGGGGTTGGTTTTCATTTCCCTGCTTTCCTCCTTTCCTCTGGTTCTCAGGCCATGTCAAGCTGCTCACTCCCAGATTGCAATCCACCTCTGGTGCCAGTTTCCTTTGCCCACTTGTTATATTTTCAAACATGAATGTATTCTCAGACAAACTTCCTCCCTTCTTAAGCACTGACAAAAATGCCTCCTTATCATCTCTCAGATCACTTCTTCAGCACTCTGTGTTCATCAAGGAAAACTGTGATGCTTAAAACATGTGATCAATGGACTATGCACAGACTGCTTATCAATTTAACCACCACTATCTCCGTGCTTCCTGGGAACCAGTCATCTGGCCCCCTCTTATCTTCTTTATTTGCTTATGACTGTCAACCTCTATGGACTGGACATACTGTTCTGTTTTTGTACAGGACAAAAAGAGCTGAGGAGAAATGTTGCAGAACAGGGCCTACACTAGATTATGATTATTTAAGTAATAAGTACAGGAATGACCTTACTTATTCTAACCCATTTTTTATATCAGTCTATGAATGCTAGGTCAAGAGATTGAGTGGTTGGGAGGGTTTCTTAGAGACATGGGGCATAATAATGTGCTGGTGAAGTTGATCAAGTAGTGTGTTTGATGCAAAGTGTGAATTTCCTTCTTGCACTTGTGCGCAGGATAAACCTGTGGCTCTGATATTTCATACAGCCTTCTGGCAGATCTTCCATTACATACTCGATGATGTAATATTTTTTCACCCTGTGGCATGTACACAAAGGAATGAAACATTTGTGATCCTCATTTTAACATCATTACTATATATTTGCATTGTAATAGCAAACTTTTGAGATTCCCAACCTAGATTTAGATCCTGAACATTAACAGTAACAAAATCTCCTTCTCCTGTAAGATTAACATTTAGTAAAACCAAAATAACAAAGGGTTATGGAATGCTCTGCTAATGCTCAGACCCCTCGAAAGATGCAAAGCATGGGGAATTACTGATTTTGAGCCTCTGAAACTTCTGGCTAGTGCTGTAACCACTACCTTGCCCCTTTGACTACTGTCCAGGGAGATTTGGTCTGATACTTAAGATGAATTTTCCTTCCAATTGTTCTGTTCCAAAGTGTTAGTGAAAACAGATAATTTTAACTTATCGCTGATGCTGAGCTATATTGAATATGTGAAATACATTTCCATGAGTAGTATGATCAGTCACTTATGTTTTGAGTCAGATATAGTTGTGGATGAGCACATTGATTAAGGAATTAAACCAAAGACCTCTGTAATTCAACAGGAGATTGCATGGGATAATGTTAATGTCTAAACAGGGATCATTGCTTATTTCCTGAAGCTCCTGACAAACGTGGGTGACTGTCACAGGTCAGGGTGTGGGCCCCGCTGTGCTGTCGTGTCTGGGAGGAGAGGCACCAGCTGCAGCCCTGCCCTTTTCCTGGAGGGAGCTGCTGCCACAGCACCGCTGATGAGTGGAGCTGGGAAGCAGCTCCTGAACCACCACAGTTTGCACCCAGCAATGCATCCACTGAGGCAGTTCAGCTGTTCCTGGATACCCTGTTCAGCTTCTCTCCTGAAGCACATGCAAGGCTGAGCACCCTCAGCCCTGGTCCAGCTATGCTTCTTTGCTCCACTGTGACAGATCTGTAGTGATGAATGTACCTATGCTTCATTTTAAAGTTTGCATTTAGATTTAGACAGAAAATTCAACAAATACCTGAAACATGTTATCCAGTTGGAAAAATGGGATAGCCCTTGGTTTAGGCTTGTTTTGGTTTGCTTCTTTTCTCTGATAGCAGAGCAAATCAGGACATGATATACTTATTCCAGATGATTAAAGCCTCCTAGATGCAGTTCTGTGAAGGTCTGGCATGCCATCTTTGGTCTCAAGATGAGCTTGAGTTTATAATCAGTCTGCCCTGAAATCACATGGCTTTCATGTGTTCTTCAGGAAATTTATATTAAAAAATCTTTTGAAAACACCAGTTATGCTCCATGGAACACTGTTCACTGAATTAAAAAAAAAGATCACTCATCTCTTTGTAAATAAGTGTTGCCAATAAAGATAATTTACAAGCATGAAAGCTAAAATGAGATGTGGTTTCTCAGCTAAGTGTTCAGGTGGGTGATGGAAAGAGAAAGACATCTGCCAGCTGAAGCCAGCAAAGGATCACGTATTACCAGCTATTTCTTAAAATAAATGCCAATGTGATTTTTCCCATTTCAACTATTAGAAATGGGAGTGGAATTTTAACACCATTAATATTACCTTGTATTTCATAAACGGATAGGGTGTATCCCGGAAGACAGCAGGAATTGCAGCTGAGGTTTTCAGTACAACTTCAAGATGTAGATACCTAAAGAATACTGAAATCATAAACACCTTAAATTTATCACTTTAAGTGTCTTTGACAATTACGGTCTAAGACCTTTTCTTCTGGATTATAATTTCATGCATGTGACTGTTTTGTTTCTTCCCACGGAACAGTTAGTAGATAACAAAGGTGACTTGCTAGTCATTTGTATGAAATGCACTGCAGATCTATCATCACCATGACATTAATTAAGGCCTGAAGACTTTGGCCTGTCACTAAATTCCTCCCTCTCATGAATTTACAGAATACAGCACCCTAGAACTCTGACCTAATATGCAGGAATACTTGGATTATTTTCTGTGGTTTTGCTTCTATCCACTCTTCTATTCTCTTCATTTACAATGTCATTATCAGAACGTAATGTACATTTAAAATTAATTATCATGAAAAATTTGTATATTATTTGTATATTATGGTCTAAATGTGTGAACGTGGTTGCAGTGTGTTTTCTTAACTGTGTTCAGAGTACTTGTACATACAGACATAGTAAGTGCATATACAAATGTATTTCCAAAGGAACAGTTTTTATGAGATCTAACACTCCTGTGAGCAGGACTCAGGACTGGACTCAGTGGCTACACTCAAATCTATCTAAGCCTTACTAGTAATGATAAACAAGAAAAAAAACTCAGGACGCAGGTTGGATTGGATTTTTGCTGCCTTAAATGTCATGTTTGAAAGCAGGAGAATTGTTAAATGGCAAGTACTTGTGTGGCAGATGATGTACCAAACCTCTGATATTCCTATGGAGAACACAATGGGCAAAGCTTGAGACCAGAGGCCTTGAGGAGAGTGTCTTTACATTCAGCTACAGATTTGGAACACTTTTTCTGGGATCACTAAGAAATTATGCATCTCTACACTGAACTGCTCCTGAACTGGTCTGAAGAAAGGACCAAAGTCTTGGCAGCAGTAGTTGTAAGCTCAAAATATCACAAAGATTAATAGGTGAGGATATAACATGGACGTATTAGTGTATATTAAAGGTAATTTTTCATTTTTGTTGGGTTGATCTTCTTGCAAGTCTTTCAAAATATTTACAAATTAATTACAAGCATCTATTTTCACATGGTAAAATTCTGCTTTTCCTTTTACTAAAAATTTAAATAGATTGTGATTAGTTGTTAGCACTAGATGTTGTAAAGTCTTGTTTTATTAAAAATATTTATTCTCTCCTGTGTAAATATTTTTTTCATTTTTGCCAGTTACTAGATTTAGTCTAATATAGCCCAGGAGGACTATGTCACTGATGGAAAGACTCTTGTTCTAGACTTTATTACAATTTAATTAAATCAAAAAGAGAGGATCCTTTAAAATACAAATCTGACCAAGAAAAATTATATAGAAAAATAGTTGAGAACAGCTGCTTTTTAGAAGTAAGTTTCCACATAATTCAGAAGTGAAAATTTAATGTTATGAATGAATACACTATTCTTCTCCATTTCACAATCCAAATGCAAAATCAGTGATTTATGTTGGGAAAAGAATGCAGATAAACTTGGATGAGAACCACAAGCCAGACCCATTTACAATTTTGGTGGTAAAAAGACAGGGTTTTTTTCTTCCATGGTGCTTGAAGCATAAATCAAAATGACACTGCTCCTTAGGAAAATTAGGTCCTTGGAATTCAGTGGATCTGCTTCATGTGAGATGGAAACAAATTTCAGAGTTAAGAATCCTGTTTCACAAGCATATAGGTCTAAGCATTTTTACTGCAGTTCCCCAGGCTGATTACTACTTTTGTCACAAATTCTAATCCATTTTATTTCATGATCTTGTTTAACTTCTGATTACTAGCATGTTTTATCTCCTGCCTACAAAGTTTTTCCACTCCTGTTCAGACAAAATCTTCTTCAAAGCAAAACCAGATATCCTTGGAGACATCCTCCTGTAATTTTGTTTTTATTTTCCATCAGATCAATTTTTTTTCTGGTTTCACTAGTATGTTTGTCTTGAGTGTGTATTTTTGATGATTTCAAAAGTTGATATTTTTACTTATTTCCTTTTGTTCTGTTCTTGCAGTCTTCTCTTCTGATCATTATCCATCAAAGAGTACCAGTTCATCCTGATTTGAATTAATAAGAATTTGCAGGGAATTTTTCTCTCCATCTGTCTTAGCTTACAAGAGGCTTAGCCTTGGTTTTTGCTTTCAGTTTTCAGTAGCTTCCCCAGCAGTCTAAATATTCTTAGATGCAACTTCATGCATGACTGAAATTGTTTTATGTACTTAAACAAAATTTTGCCATTTGTATTCACAACTTTACCTGATTATCTTCCTGTTTGCTTTAGCATAGCAAGGCCAAAGAATCCCATTCTACTAACAAAACAAAGTAATGTCATGGTTATGTCAAAGATAATAAATGACTTTTAGCTCATTATACATCATTCCAGGCTCACTGTTATTGTAATTTCCCTATTAGAGATCAGCAAGAAAAATTATCATCAAAAACTGCATGGAATTTGAAAAAAAAATATTACTGTTTCATTCAGCTAGGATTTTCTCACTAAAACTTAAAGTAGGAAAAACCCACCTTACTTTTCTGGTATAATGTATGAGTGACATAAATACTTGCATTATGTGCAAAGTTTTCTAAAAGCGAAAATGCATCTTTTAAGTTTTTTTCATTTGTTATAAGAAAATAATTCTAGGAATTCTAAAAACACTCAATTCCGTCTCCCCACAAAAAGAAGTTTTCTTAAGAATTAAGCAAATTGCATTGTGCAATCCCCATTTCAGTAGCTGAGGCTGCCTGGTTTCCCCTTACTTCAGCATAGGACTATTCCTTTCAGGAAGCATTCAGTGTGTACATGGATGCCAGATTCTGACCATTTTGATTCAAAGTTCAGATAAAAAATTCAATTCCATCCCTACCTCTGACCCTTCACTCCCTGCCATTTTTTTGCTTCTAGCCAGTGAACTTTCAGTGATACAGTCTTTACCCTAGAAAATGCCCATTCTATTCCCCCAATACTACTTTAAAATGGAAATCCATTTACTCACCTTATTTGAAGTGAAAGGAAGGAAAAAAGCCTCTTTTCTACAGAGAATACTATTCCTTTCTGCCTTTTGATTTCTCTTCTAAGAAGAAAATAAAGTAGTAATGTGTTAGGGAAATTAATCCCAAGTGTCTTGGAGATATAGACAGAACTCAAATTTTGATTGAGCAAAAGGGGGTCTCTCTCTCCCAGCTCCTTGCTCTATCCCACTGGACAAACTGGTGCTCTGACTTTTGTCAAAGTGCTGGTCTCCTGCCTCAATCATGTGTGTCATGAGATTGATTATTTAAAAAAAAAATAAAGTGGCTGCAGTTTCCAATTCAGTTGTAAGACACCTTTCTTTTTCTTTTTTTCTTTCTCCTTTTTTCTTTTTTTTAAAACTCTTTCCCTCCGAAACAGTACAACTGCGTTTATTCTACAGCCCTTTTAAGACTGGAGATTTATGTCGCTTCTCCTGGAAACATTCCTACCAGGCAAAACTGTGACACTTCTGCTCTTGCTCTGTATGAAGGGCAGTTCCCGTTTTCATGGTCTCAGGGAGGATTTGCACTTTGCTCCTGCTTCTTTCAGTTTTGCTGTAGTGCTGAGAGGTTTTTCTGCTGGTCAGTGCCTACCCATGTGGTGGCTCTCACCTTGTGCCCCTCTGTACTTGATGTTCTCAGGGAGAAAGGTGAGGTAGAAGGACAATGTTTCCTCCCCTGTTCTCTGGTAGGACAAGAAGCGTCAGGGGAAGAGAGTATTTGTAAATGAGCAGGAGTGCTCTTTCCCTGAAAACACTGTATCAGTCCTTAACTGAATCTTTACCTGAAGACTTCAAAGATGTTTTCTATAACTCTCAGGGATTTATAGTGGAAGGAATGTTAAATTTGTTTTCTTTACATTTACATGAAATGCTCAGGTGTGAGTTTATTTTGATTCCAACTATCTTTTGATTATATTTACACAGTACTTTGCCCAGCTTCTTAACCCCATTCTGGAAATCTCTGAAGCATTTTTAATGTAATTTAAGATGTCTTATAGTGTTTCAAAATATAAAAGCATGTAGTTAAAAAAATATATATATATTTGAAAATGTATCCTCTGGAAATCATGGTAGGTTGTCATGACTGCCTTTTTACATTGCAACAGCAACAAAACCACACTGTGGCTGTTATGAAGGCAGAAATATTTATTTTCTGTTCATACTGAGAAATGCACACTTAAATATCCTCTTTTAATGACTCCCCTCTCTCATTGACTTCTGTGCGATGACTGTATCAGTGAGATCAAGTAATTCCACATCTCAGGAACATGGAAGTTTCTAAATCCTCCATCCAAGTTTTTCTTGATGAAAACTGAACAAAATAAAAAAGGAATGTCAGCAGAATGCAGGCACAGTTCTGCAAATGCCAAGTGTGGAGGCCAGGGGGCCTGTCCATAGAGGAACCCCAGGTGTCCCCTGGAGGGATTCTCCCAGGTTATGGTCACAGAAAAGGCCTTTCCAGGATGCTTTGTTACATTATGTTAATGTACCCCAGTTCTGCTTCCCCGGTTGGCCTGTTGGCCTCCCTGCCCCCTTCTACCCTATGTGTCCCTTGCCCTACAAAATTCTCCTTTCCCCGCTCTCCCATTGGACCTTGTTCCTTTGCCGCTCCCTCAGATTTTCCCATTGGCTTCCGTACCCCAGTCTCGCCTGTGTACTACCCCCGTGCCCTCCGACCATTGGTCCCTGATGCTTTCCCTGCCCCCCTATATAATCCTGGACACAGCCCCACCTCCACTGTACGGGGTCTTTTCGTCACTGGAAACTTTCACGGGCAGGGCTGGAATAAACCTCTATCCTGGAGCTTTATACAAAGACCCTTCCTGTCTCTTTGCCGTCGACTTGTTGACGAAGCTATCTGGTGTGTGTGTGTATGTGAGTGCAGTGGCTTGCTGAGCGGCTTTCTGCTGGAGTTGATTGGGAAGGTCATGGCACCCCACCAGAGCACCCCCAAATCGACAGGCAAGGGCCATTCTGTCCTGTGTCAGGGGATGATTTGGCTCTTTGGAGATATTTAGCCATGTTCTTTTCATTTCCTTTTGTCTTCCTCACGTCTGTTTTCTTCCCTGAATTTCTGTGCATGGTTCCTAAATTTATTGTCCCCAGCTCTCAAAGCACTGCTGGTCTGCAATGTGCTGACGTGGGGTAATGCAGAGCGAGGTTATTGCCATCTCCAGAGTGCTGGCCGTCCCCAGTGACTCTGTCTTCATTACAGTCTTGATCCCTATGGAGTTGCTTTAAGTTACTAGTGGCTAGTCATGAAAAATGGTGCTGTTTCATTTCCATGCTTACGTGCCTGATATTGCACCTACTCGAAGTCAGACGGTGTTGTCTTGAAATATATTCCAAATTTGTTTCTGAGTGTGATGAGATTTTAAGTCAGAACAAATGTGAAGCATCAGGGAAAGATAATACATCTACTAAAAATGTGCATCAACAACTGATTTGTAATTGTGGCTCTAGTTTCTGAAGAGCTTTTAAAGAGAATTCACAGAGCCAAAATCACAACTTGCTGAAGAAAAGTAGATATTATCATTATTTTGTTCAAGCTGTTGACCTGAGTTAGGAACTTGACAGATTGTGCCTCAGGTTGCACTTAATCCAGAACAGCCATCACCCAGGGGGTGGCACTTGAAAATTTATAAATGCAATATAATTACAAAATTCTATCATTTCCTTACGTGTGTCCTCTCATGCATCCACGTCTTCCCCCTTTTTTTGCCTTTTTTTTCTTTTTTTCTCTGGTCGTGTGTGGTATAGGCTGTTCTGGTCCTTTAACAAAGAAAATTGTTATAGCCATGACCTGATGATCTGAAACTTTTCTTTAGTTGCCCGTCCTTTCTTATTCATTTTTCTTCTCTGAATTCGCCGCAGCAGTACTCTCTATTTACAGATATCATCTCTAGCACATTGCTGTAAGTTCTCTTCATTTCTTATATTACTCCTGCAGGTCTGGAGACACTGTCAGTTTCCTTTTCCTTTTTTTCCTGGGATAAGCATCTAAACACAACATTTCCTGACTATTTCTCACCATTACTATGAAATAAGATTAGATTCCTGATTTTACCTAGGCAACTAGGTTTTAGATATCTGAGCCATCGTGTATAACTGAAACTCAGGGCCTTGAGCTGTGCTCTCTTGGCTACTAAAATACTTCACCAGTAGCTGGTTTATGTAAATATCTCAAAGTGGCTTGATGTCATTGGTGAAGAGACCTTTCATCTGAAATTACAGAGTCAAATCCTCAGTTAGCAGCAATTGTGTAAAGACAAGGCATCAGTTTGTTGCAGTTGAGGATACAGCCTTAAATGAAATATATAAACCATTCATAGAGTTTTAAAAAATAATCTGTTACAGTTGAGGTAGACCAGTGCTAATTCCTAGAAATCATTTAATATGAAATGCTAAATTAATTAAATTGCATGAAAACAAATCATATTCTTCTGATCCATACTCTTAAAATTTACTAGAACCAAATCAGATTCTTTCTTCTTTGAAAATAAATTCATGCAGGAAATAAGATTAGAGCAAAAAGAGGAAAAAAAAGATGTGAACACCCGAGGTCTAATTCAGTAATTCTTTACATGTTGAGCAGTTGTAGACACCCATATGTATATATGGAAATAAAATCTTTTCACATCAAGATGAGGAAGCATTTTGCATCAATTTTGCCTCCATAAATGACAGTGAAATGAAGAGAACAATGGCAGTGCCTTCAGGAATTCTGACAGCTTGTCAGGATGGCTCCTGGAAGGCAAGTAAGCACGGTAGGTCTCAGGCCAGATTTTACTTTGTTGCTAACTAGCTTAATAAGGGTAAAATAGATTTAGAGGATAATATAATCTTCATTATCTACTGAAGGGAAGATAAATTACTGCATGCTTTCAAAACCATGTTTCAAGGTCAAGGTGAAGATGGAAGTCCAGCAATGGGCTGTGAAGTCCTTTATCCATTGCTCACGGTACAGAAGGAAGGAAGGAGTGTCTTCCCAAGGAGTGGAGTTAACAAGTGGGTGGGATGCACAGCCCTAGCCCAGGAGGACAGGGTTGCTTTCCCTAGTTGAGAGAAGAAGAATGGGAGCAGCTAGGAGAGTCAGAGAGGTTCACAAGTGAGTTCCAGGGACACTTCCCTGCTTCCCCCATAGCCTTGTGTTGCTGAGGACTATGCAAGTCTCAGGGTAAGACGGCTCTTGAACAAGATCCAACACCCAGCTGGTGCCGTGGTGTCTTCTTGTGCTGAGGGGTCTTCAAGGCTGGGAGAAGCAGGTGGTGGAAGTGGTATTCTTGCTTCATAGGCATGTGGATAGCCGAGGCACTGGAGAGGATCAGGTAGAATTTTGCAGTTGAGTGCAATAGCAGCAGACCTCAGAAGGTCTTAGTTTACTTTGATTAGTTTGGTTTGAGAAGCAGAGAAAGAGCTGGTGATCTTGGTCCATGTTGCTACCAGCAACCTGTGGAAGTGCAGGAGAAACAGCCTTTATGGCAAATGCAAGCACCTGGGTGGGACACTGGCCTCTGTGACCTCCTTGCTCTGAAATACAGCCAATTCCAGTCTAAGGCCAACGGGGTGGGAAGAGGTCTAGAGCCTCAGGGCAGGGGTGACTCAAAGGTATAGAACAGAAGGGTTTGTTTGTATTAAGAACTGATAAATATTTGGGGAATGTTGTATCCTAGAAACATAAGCTTTACTTTAACCAAAGGTAGTGGCGCTGGAAGTTAAAATTATCACAGAGGATTGTCTACACTAGAAGCAAGAGAAAGCTGACAGGCACTGAGGAGCTCTCGGTTCAGTCTGATGCAGTCCTCAGAGAGGGTGTGGCTAATGTCCAGTGCGCCTCTGGAAAGGTCAGGAGGGATGTAAATAGAGAACTGTGGTGAAAGAAGAATGGTAATCAGTCTGCTTAGAGTGCCAGTTCAGTAGCGTTTGCAACACTGATCAAGACCAAAAAGTATAGATGCTTCTGCAGGAGTGGTAAAAATGATAGAAAATCGGAATGGTTGGCACCAGCAGCAAACCTGACAGAAAACACATCACAGAGATTGTTGAAGGGAGGTAAACAAGATTATTATGGTGCTAGGACATCAATTTTATAAAAAGTAAAGAGGAGATAAGAGGGTGTGAGAGATGCACAATACAGGAGGTATAATGCTAAGTTCAAATATAATATTGTGGGAAAAGAAGAGCACTGAGGAATCTGTTGGTGAAATCCAGCACTTCGATAATAAAAATATAGCATTTTCTTCAGCAAAACTGAAGAAGTTGCAGTTAAGACAGATAAAATAATAGTAGATTTTAACTACCTAGATGTAGTTCAGTGCCTCATAAGGATGAGACGAAGAAGTTTTTTTCAATGCAAAAAAAAAGCTCTTTCCTACATTAGCCTGTTTCAGACCCAGAGGAAAAAAAAGAAACTCAGACATTACCATGAACTTCATCTCAGTGGGGGCACAGGATCTCACTCAAGAGTTACTAGTGGGTGAGCCACTCTGTAATTGTGATCACAATAAAGTTGAAGTTAATTTTGTATCATGAGAGAAAAAGACAAATCCAGCAGATATTCAGTTTCAAGAAACAGCACTAAATGAAAAAAAGAGACATCAAAAAAATAAAACAAAATGAAAAATTCAACCAGCCAACAAAAATGTCCTGTAAGGAATAGTTCCACAAGCAAGCACCTGGAGTATGTATTGCAAGCCCAGTTAAACTGTGTACTGCAGTTCCAGGAGATAATGAAGTCATCAAATGAAATCTCTTCAAGGCTCAGGGGAAAAGCTATCATAGCAAATGATGGGAAATGGAAAAAGTTAATATCTTATGGAAAAAAATGGCTTTTAAAAAATGGGATGCCTGCACAAAGGAGAAGAAAGGAAAGCCTATAATACATGACAGATTAAAAAAAATAAGAGGACTAAGAGAATTTGAAGACTATCTTTAAAAAAATTGTAGTCTATTGTGCCAGAGAAGTAGTATTTAAGCAATCCCATCTTTAAAGGGAGGTCTGGATGGGCAGGTCCTGGGACCTACAGTCTGGTGAATTTGCCCTTCCCCCATAACAAGGCCATTGAGTCTGTGATGCATAAAAGGTCCCTGAGCATATTAAAGAAGGTGATTTATTGGGAGGATTCCAATAAGGGTTATTCCTGCTTCACTGGCGGAGTTTTTGTTGTTCTGGTTTACCAGATGTGCCAGTGAATGTGTGGACAAAGGGGATCAAGTGGTCTGAACACATTTTCTAAAACCTTCTGACAGTTTTTTTAACCAAAGACACTTGAGGAAATAAAACTGCTTTAAAGTGGAAGAGAAAGTCCTTTAGTGGATTGAAAGATGGTTAGATAAGAAGCAACTGGAAGGGTTCAATACTCACTTTTGAAGAGGTCAAGAGTTGGTAGAAGGGTCAGAAATGAATCTGTATTCAGACCAGTTTGGTTCAAGATCTTCATCAGTAATCTGGAAAAGGGAGTGAATTGTGAAATTTCCAATTTCACAGGTGATAGTAAGTTATTTTGGGGAATCAAATATCATGCTGCTGGTAAGGATCATCAAAAGAACTGCAACAAGTAAATAGGAAAAACTCAGCAGATAGTAGATAACTTCAAGAGAGAAAAGAGAGTAGATAACTTTGAGAGTAGATAACTTTAAGGCAGAAAAAAATAATCCAAATCATGTTTACATGATGCTGAGCTCAGAAATGAGAGGTGCAACTCAGAGGAATGATTTAATTCATTATTGTCAGCTGAGTGGAATTATCTGTATGAAAAGAAATAAAATCATCAGGAACAGTACTGAGAAAAACCAAAAAAGTGTTGGTAGCAAAAAAAAAAAAAGTATTTTGCTACTATTTGAAATATTGATATGCCCATACCTTGAATACTCTGTGTGTGTGGTTTCTGCATTTCAGGAAAGTCAGTGGACTTAGAGAAAGTACAAAGAAGAGCAACTAAAATGAGTAAGGAGGTAAAGCCATTGCATTACAAGGAGACACCAAGCAGTCTGGGACTCTTCAGTTTCAAGAGAAGAAAACGGAGTATGACAGAGATTTGCAGTAGCTACAAGGTGATGAATAAGGTATAGGTGAACTGTTATTCACCAGCCCCATCCTACCAGCCGACTGAGCAGTAAGCGAAGTCAACACAAGGTAAGCTCAAACCAGACAATAGAAAGTACTTTTTTACACAGTGGATACAGGGCTTCTTGAAACTTGTGCAACAAGAGGTTATGAAGACAAATAATATCAGCAGAATCATAAAGAATCATAGGGAAAGCTGTGGAAATCCAGTGTGGAAGAAACAGATACTAAACAGAATAATCAGGGACATGCTCTCTAAATCTCACACTGAGATTTTGGATGTTCTGTGTCACCAAAAGGAAGGGCCTACTGATAATCACCATTAGTCTCCAAAATAGCATCTCCTCTTACTTCTTTTAGAGATAGATTACTGTCCTTAATGAGCCCATATTAGCCCATAATGGGGTAATGCTCTGTGTCAGTATGGCATTTTGTTTTTGTAAATGTACCACAGTTTGAAGTGAAGCTTCTTTTAAAAATATTCTTGATCTTCCTATTTTTTCTTTCCTTTATTGTCAGTAACTGCTTCAAAACTTCACTAATAGAACCTGATCCAAGAACAGAGATATATTTCCACATAATAATATAACAAAAAAGAGATGGAATTAAGAAGGAAGGAAGGAAAGAAGGAAGAAGGAAGGAAGGAAGGAAGGAAGGAAGGAAGGAAATACCAGCCACTCAATCACTCGATTCTGGCATTCTTCTNGAAGGAAGGAAGGAAGGAAGGAAGGAAGGAAGGAAGGAAGGAAGGAAGATCTTCCTACCTATTTTGGAGCACTAGTCAAGTTTTGCTGTTATTTGATCATGCTGTAAATATTGTGCTATTTGACACAATAGGCTCCGTAAAATGGTGCCAAGAGTACCTCTACTTATTAAAGGTCCTCACTTCTCACCAGCAGGTTTCCATCCAACCTCCCCACATTATGAGATCGTGCGTCTTTGTGTTTGACCAGCGCAGGTATGTTTTAGCATTTCCTCATTCAGTTGCCAGATTAACATTTAAAAAATCAAAAAAGACAAGTAAACTCTCCACTAGCAAGTCCAAGTATATTTTGAGAAAGGCTTAAAAATTATTTCAAAACTAATGAGCCAGTTTAAAAAGTCGTGAAATTTTTAGCAGAAGCAAATATGATTGTTCTTATGTCTTGATATTGGGGGTATTGAATCCAGTCAAGTTAGGTCTTTAAACTTTTCCACAATCCTTGCAGCATTGGACACNGCTTCTTGAAACTTGTGCAACAAGAGGTTGTGAAGACAAATAATATCAGCAGAATCATAAAGAATCATAGGGAAAGCTGTGGAAATCCAGTGTGGAAGAAACAGATACTAAACAGAATAATCAGGGACATGCTCTCTAAATCTCACACTGAGATTTTGGATGTTCTGTGTCACCAAAAGGAAGGGCCTACTGATAATCACCATTAGTCTCCAAAATAGCATCTCCTCTTACTTCTTTTAGAGATAGATTACTGTCCTTAATGAGCCCATATTAGCCCATAATGGGGTAATGCTCTGTGTCAGTATGGCATTTTGTTTTTGTAAATGTACCACAGTTTGAAGTGAAGCTTCTTTTAAAAATATTCTTGATCTTCCTATTTTTTCTTTCCTTTATTGTCAGTAACTGCTTCAAAACTTCACTAATAGAACCTGATCCAAGAACAGAGATATATTTCCACATAATAATATAACAAAAAAGAGATGGAATTNCTTAAAAATTATTTCAAAACTAATGAGCCAGTTTAAAAAGTCGTGAAATTTTTAGCAGAAGCAAATATGATTGTTCTTATGTCTTGATATTGGGGGTATTGAATCCAGTCAAGTTAGGTCTTTAAACTTTTCCACAATCCTTGCAGCATTGGACACTTCATTTTTAAGGAAAATGAAGCTTCTCATTGCTCCAGGAAGTGGGGCTATTAAGAATGTGTCAAAACCCTAAGGATGTGGCAGCAAAGATAGCTTCTACTTGTCATCTTAAAAGAGTAAAAAGTACCCCAGGAGGACCTGCTTCCAGCCAGCCAGTGAGGAGCTTTGAGTTTTTAAATACGATTAGCTCTGTTAATAACCTATCCATAGATCTGCAGGATAGCAGAAGGAACAGGGACTGCACAGCCTGAGTTTCTAGTTAGCCTTTGTCAGAGGATAACATGCTAATACTTCATGCTTTAGTGCAAACCTGCACAGACTTCTCACAGCCTGTGCATAATTGCATATGCAAACCTTTAAGCACTTAGCTGTATTTTTGGTTTCCTTACATGCACACATATGCCCACTTCCCATGTTTTATACTGCTTCTGTGCACAGTTTTCTTACACCTTATTAGTGATTTTGAATCATCTGTAGGCAAAAAGAGCAGGAATAAGTTTTGAAATAGGGCATACTGGTATGACCTTCAGCAGCACAGGTACAGTCACCACATTTCACAAAAAAGTTAGCAGATGAAATGTTGCAATTTCCCTTTCACCTCACTGGTTTCATAGAGATGCCAATGAAGTAACTCATGACTTAACAGAAAGCAATCATAACTTTTACTTACTCTTCTACTTGCACCAAACTCCAGAATAGGATTAAAACAAAGAAAGCCTTTTTTCTTAATGCAACTCCATTCCACTCCTCCAGACATGTTTATACATGCATAAAAGCTCGCTAGAGAATTATTTACTATCTTTCTTGCCTTTAATCACACAATCTGCAGATGAAAGGGAAGAATGTTGTCTGGAAGTGTACCTTATTAATTCCATGGTGACTAAGTGCCATTTTTGTGAAACCTAAAGTTCCCAGAACAAATTAAAGATTAACACCAAAATGAACAGTGTTTGCTCCTATCAGTGGGTTCAAGAAGACAAAACAGTATCTAGTGTTTATGAAAAATGCTTTCAGGAATCACTGGGAGAAATTAAACTGCTTAATATCTGCATAAGTTTTCATTCAAATGATAAAAATGAAAATAACCAAGGTGTGTTTTCCTTTGTTTTCTGATGCTTGGACATTAAAGGGTTTTCACCACTATGAAAAAACACAGTGGTGAAAAAGTGAGAAGAGAAATACAGTTTTTGTCTTCACACCCTGTAAGGGAGAAGTTGGAGTTGCACTTGATTTTTGATATAAACATCCTTTAAATACTGATTGCAAACATTGCCACTTGATAGATATGGTCTACAGACTGGACTAAAAAATGCTGAATCTTAAAAGTCCTGTTGAAGTTGGTGATACTTACACATGCTCAAGAATTCAACCTCATGCTTTGGATATATATAATTTTCTTTCAGTGCTGATTATTTTGAATAGCTGATAAACTCTTTTATTTTGTATAACATTACCTCAGTGTTACACTTTCCTCAATCACATTTTAAAAATTAATTTCATTTGTCAGAAGTGCTGTCTTGAGAGAGTATATAAATTAGGAAAAAAAGGAGGGATATAAGCATGTTTAAGCATGATTCTGGTAACTTGTAATTATGAGAGACATTTATAGATAAAAAATAACTCATGATATTTTTAAATTACTATCACGTGAGATGGCTTCCATTCTGGCCTACATTCCTGGAAATCTCCTAATTGAAATGCCTCAAAAGTGAATGCAAAACTAAGTATATTTATAAATAAATCATATTTTTCTTTAGGGATACCCAAGACATGTGTGTGCAAAATGCATATGATTGACTCACCCCAGTGTTTAACAGGGGAGGAGACAAAACAGACAATACTCGGGGACAGAAGAGCTCAGTCAAGGTAAGAATTATGGAATAACACAAGCGCCAGTGACAGGGTCAAGAAGGACGATAGTGTTCAAAGTCAGTTTGGGTGGAGCTTTGAGCAACCTAACCTAGTGGAGGGTGTCCCTGCCCATGGAAGGTGGTTTGGAACTGTAGGTATTTATAGGTCCCTTTCAACCCAAACCATTCTATGATATTCAAAGTCACATGTCAGGACTATCCATTTAAAAATGATGAGGGACAAAAGAAACAGCAGTCAAAGTTGTCAGCATGAGAAAAGATGACTAGAGAAATAGTGTAAAGCCTCACAGAGAACTACCTTTGAAAATATTCCAGTTTATTGTAAAGTTTTCATCACAAGCTGGTAACATCTTGTTACATGAGCATCAGTCATAATATGACCAAATACTGTGGGCAGTACAACCTGTTACTGATCTTAGAAGAAAAGAAGTCAGACATCTGAAAAATAGCGATAGATTCTGAAATTAACTGTCTAAATAAGGATCATAAATTTATCATAAATATTACAATACCTGCACTGGTCACATTCTTATTTTGATCATTCAGTGAGGACTAAAGTTTACATGTACACTTGTAAGAACAATCACATACTTTCAAAGTACCAACTAGGCAAATATTTTATTTCATGTATATCTTTTTTCTCTTGTTTAGGTAGAATGACATGTAGCAATCACAGAATCAATTAGGTTGGAAAAGACCTCTGAGATCATCAAGTCCAACCTGTGACTGAACACCACCTTGTCAACCAGACCATGGCACTGAGTGCCACATCCAGTCTTTCCTTAAACGCCTCCACCTCTGCCCTGGACAGTCCATTCCAATATCTAGTAACCAATATTATCAATATCTTTCTGTGAGGAAATTCTTCCAAATGTCCAACCTAAACCTGCCCTGGTACAGCTTAATGCTATTGTCATCTTGTCCTGCTGCAGGGTGCCTGGGAGCACAGGCCAACTCCCCACTGGCTGCAACCTTCTTTCAGGTAGTTGTAGAGAGCAGTAAGATCACCCCTGAGTCTCCTCTTCTCATCTTCTTCATCATCTCCTATTACCACATGTATAGAAAAACAGAATTCCACTTTGTTTTACTAAAAAAAAATTCGACAAGGTTTACAAAATTTTACAAAATTTTCTCAAGGTTTACTGAAAAAATTTTGACTCAGTTAAGAGAAGTAAACAGAACTAGTAGCTGGGAATTTGTAATGACATTCACAGAAGGATCATACAGGTCTTTCTTCTCCCTCTAGAGGTTTTTCTGCCTCAATATGTAATTGATTGTCCTCTTAGATCAGTGTATGCAGGAGTTACACATCTGTAAGAGGAGGCAGAACAAGCCCAGCTGACTTCATGAATAGTTAGACTCTACATTTACATGAAATAAAAATCTCCAGATCGTAGGGAAACTGCAGCATCTCAGCACTCATTGTCATAGCAGATTGACATAATCAAAAGATCATAGTACATTTGATTGAAAAATTCTTCTGAAAAATATAACAATTAGTGTCTCAGTACAAGGAGCTTCAAGTTGAAAACTTGAAAATCTGGCCCCTGTTTTGAAACCCTGATAAGAGAAAAAGTTTTGGAAAAATCTGGTCTATGCTGTCATTCTGAATACTAAAAATACAGCTTCATACATGCAACTCACATCACTTCTGTATTTAACTGTACCCAACACAGCAATGCCACCATATGGTGTAGTCCTCTTAGCTGTATCCATATTTAATTGACAACAACAAAGGCAACCCATGGAAATACAGTGATTATGAGTTAGTATGTGAATAACAATGCCAGGTACAGACATCCTCAGAGGGAGAGTGGGAAATACCTGAGGGAATTTATTAGTTTCTACCATCCTTTCCCATTACTTTCAAGCCCCTAATTTCTGTCAGTAGAACTCACCAGCAGGTTCATGTCTCCTATCTTTTGAAAACTGCAGGATGAAATTTCCCCATGCACAGCCTGGAATAAAACAGGCCATGTGCAATTGAGCAAGCAAGAAATGTGTAAAACTAAGTGTAGTTTGAACTCAGTTTTTTTCTGCCCAGGCATCATACCTCATAGAGGAGAATAGGTGAGTATGAAAACTGTCATCTGTTGTGCTGGAATCCTCATCCAAGTGCTTTGGAATTTTCTACCAAATTCTGGTTTGGTTTTTTGGGGTTTTTTTTTAATGGAACATTAATGAAACATATAGAAATTTTTTATCAACTTACAAGAAAATACATAAACCCAAATCTCATATAGAATATTTTCCTTCTTTTTTTTATGTATCTTATCATTTCGAAAAAGGTTTGAGACCTGGAGTTAAACTTGTTCCACTCTGTCCCTTACAAATCTGCTCTGACACTACTTGCAGTTCACAAAAAAATCATAGAAATCATAGAATATACTGAGTTGGAAGGGACCCATCAATATCATGGAGTTCAACTCCTGGCACTGCACAGGACCATCCCCAAGAGTCACACCATTTACCCGAGAATGTTGTGCAAAACCTTCTTGAACTCTGCTGGATGAGAAACCTTTTCCTGATATCCAAACTAAACCCCCCTGACTCAGCTTCATGCCATTTCCTCGAGTCCTGTCACTGGTCATGAGAGTGAAGAGATTGCTACCTGCCCTGGTTCCCCTCACGAGGAACTTGTAGACCACAAAGAGGTCTCTCCTCAGTTTCCTCTTCTCCTGGCTGAGCACACCAGGTGACAGCAGCCATGCCTCATACAGCCCCCTGTCTAGACCCTTCACCATCCTCGCAGCCCTCCTCTGGACAATCTCTGACTGCTTTATGACTTTTTTGTATTGTGACACCCCAAACTGCACACAATATTCAAGGTGAGGTCTCCCCGGTGCAGAACAGAGCAGAACAATCCCCTCCCTTGCCCAGCTGGTGATGCTGTGCCTGATGCACCCCAGGACATGGCTGGCCCTCCTGGCTGCCAGGGCACTGCTGACCCAGATTCAACTTTCCAGGTCCCTTTCCATGGTGCTGGTCTCCAGACTATTGCTATTAATATATTGGAATAAACCTCTTTTTATTGTCCCCCATGGTCTTCCAGCTTCAACTCCAGCAGAGCTTTAACGGCATGAGTTTTCTCCCTGCAGTGACAAGCAGCACCTCGTTATTCTTCCCATGTCACCTGACCATGCTTCCACTGGGTACACACCTTTCTGTTATGTCCTTATTTCCAGGACAAGATTCCTATTCAGCCAAGCCAGCCTTCTGCCTTGCCTCCTTGACTTGCCACAGTTGGGACTTGCTGGCTCCTGTGCCCTTGGGAGGTGATGGGAAAGTGACCAGCACTGACAGACCCCAGCACCTGCAAAAGCATTTTTTCCCAATGGTCTTTATTTACTAATTCCCTGAGTAGCCTGAAATCAGTCGAAGAATAATTCACTGGCATCATCGTCCTGGCTGGGAGGTCTATAGTAGACTCCCATGATGACATTTGCATTATTTATTTGCCCCTTGATCCTTACCCAAAGGCTCTCAACTGTGCCTTTGCTGACTGTGAGCTTCATATATTCTAACCCTTGTATTACACATAGTGTCACCTCTCTGCCTCTTCTGCCCTGCCTGTCCCTCCTGAAGAGCCTGTAACCATCCAACAGAGTACTCCAGTCGCAGGACTCATCCCGCTAGGTTTCACTTATGCCAATGAGAACCTTCGCCCACCTCATCAGTTGTCTGTCCTTCTAGTTCCAGGGCCTCACACATATTGTAGAAGGTGCCAGTCCTATCTGTTAAATTTTCAGAAGGAGGAGGAACCTTCTTCCTGGTATGTGAAGTGACCTGCTTCCAGCCTTTGTCTTCAACAGACCCTTGACTATTTACCTTTCAGGATTCTGAGTCCACCTGCTTCTCCACTACAATGAAGGTTTGATAATCCTGAGTGTCTGGAGACGGTTGCATCTCTGAAAATAACCAATCTCTTGCTCATTAACTCAAATACAATGTAACTCGTTCACTTCCTCCTGTAGCTCCCTCCCCTAGTGACACAGGTCCTCAGCCACAGCACGCCTTCTGCAATAGAACCCTTTGTCAGCCCCAGGCTCGCGGGGAGGCATCAGCCACTCCTGGAACCTGTGCCCTGGAGAGCTGCATCTACCATCAGCAGGTCTGGCTGCCCGGAGGCCTCTGACACGGCTGGTTCTGTGGCTCCAGCAGCTGCAAGGGATGAGCTCTACAGCATGTCAACACCACAACAGAAGAAGCTTTCACTGGTACCCTAATAAGGGTGAAGGGATCTTTTTGTGCTCTTCTTCACCAGATATCGAGTCTGTTTATCTGCCCCTGTTGGCTTCTCCCGAGTTGTTGCAGAGGAGCTCTTCCTGCTCTCCCCGCTACCCGAACTGCCATGCAAACTACCATGCCACACCCTCACTGCCGCGCCACACCGATGCTTGTCACACTCTGGATCAGTCACACTCCCATTCTGCTCCTGGCAAGGCCAGCTTCATGCCTGATGGCTGTACAGGGCTTCCAGATCCAGACGGGTCTCAGGGCTGCTGCTCAGGTGTCCCTGAGCTCAGGAACGCCCCTATACAGCTCAGCCGAACCCTCACCCTTGGACTTGCCTCAGTCACCAGTGCTGCCCCCACTGTTGCTGCTGCTGCTGCTGCTTCACTGACTGACCCAATAGATGACTCCAATACTAGACACTAAAATTCTTTAAAGGTTTGGCGTTTAAAGAAAAGACTGAAACTGCATTAACTCCACTGGACAGCTCCACTTCGAGAATCCACTCAGACAATCCACTCTGCCTTGTTCCCCTCCACATTTTCAAGTAGGTAATACATTTTCTACAGTTCCTGTAAAATGTCATACACTTCCAGAATACGTTTGAAGAGTACATACTCTTACAGTTTGCAATATGCTTGTGCATCCTTTGCACTGAAAGCTGATCTGTAATGTACTGTAGCGCCTATCATGGACTTCTTCCAGAGCGCATTAATGTCAACAGAAGATTCATGAAATCTGCAATCCAGATCAAATCCTGTCTCCTTACTATTACCGTATGGATAGACACAGATAAATTATCCATTCTCACAAATATCTCCTGAACTCTTCTGGTAGGTGCCACAGCACCTGTTTGTGCTGAGTGATACATCAAATAGCATCTTAGTAGCACTGGTGCAATGGATCTGCAGGTTATTTCTCACAGAGAAAAAGACACTTTTTATATCCCTGGGCACTCAATTTTCATTCTAAAAACATACTGGAAGACCTAAGAGGGTTTAAGTACAGATGAGTAAAACATATAATAGAAGAAAAAATTGAAAATCTTTGGTTTCACATTTGCATACTCTCCTTATTTACCTGTTACCTTTATTTTAAACAGAGAGATCCAATGATGAAAATCATTCTTTTAGCTGCATACCACTCTAATCACATATCATGTGAAAAAGCATTTTTAAAAAAATAATAACAAAAAGACTCTTAACAGCTTAACAAATCATAGATTCATTTCAGGTCTGTTTCTAGAAACTTATGCAAAAAGAAATTCTAAAACGATTTCATTGTCTCTAATCTCAGTATCATTAACAGTGAATATTTTTCAAAAATCCACTTTGTATATATACCAAAGCCTTAAAAGTTTGTGTGGTTCTTGATCCATAGCATTCACCAGCAGTAGGAAGAAAAACATCAGAGATAGAAAAAAAGATGTTCTCACAGGCAGTTAGTATTCACACATTTCATATCCAGAATCTAGAATTATTGCTCTGTGACTGACCTTCCATAACAGTTGAAGCAAGTATCAGCTTACCCTCTAACATTTATGACATTTTTTATGGCACTAATTAATACAGACTAAAAGAAAACTGATCAGTCTTCTAAACCTCATCTGTAACTTCCTGAAGTTAATGGAAAGGTGCCTGTTGACTTCAGCAACTTATAGGTTGAGTCTTATTAGAATACTTATGCCTGAACAAACAAAAGGGGAAAGCATGGGGAAACAGTATTATTTCATGCTGAATTTTAATAATTCTACTCTCTCAAAAAAGTTTTCACCTCTGTCTGGGCTCACCACTAGTGTCAAAGAATAGAAACAAGAGCAGAAGCACACCAAGTGTGCTTTAAGACAATTATTCGCTATTAAAAAAATAAGTGCACAAAATGAAAACAGTATAAAAACAAAATTGAAGTTTTACACTTTATTAGTAAATGGTGTAATAAGGATTACTGGGTCACATTTGTGCCATAACAGGTATCTTAATGTCTCTGGTTATGCCTAGATCTGTGAAGTGCTGTGACATTTGGCAGTGCAGATTAGGATTCAGGCTTCATCACATTATTTTGGTATTTTCAAAATCACTAGATTACAGAATACATAATTTGCATTGGCTGTGGAAGAAGAGATGATGCCTATTCTAGCACAGAGGGGGAAAGGCCATCTATAGCTGATCCATTGTAAAGCCTGCAGGTGCAAAACAAACTGCCCACAGCTTCCAGACAGATTTGAAAGAGGACAGTGAGTTTAAAGCCTTGATGGTAGGTCTTTAGGAGATTCTGTAGTCTTTTGGAGGTGAATTTTGTTAGGAGAAATGAGAGAAAGATATTAAATATGAAGGCTTAATCTTTCAAGGTAATCTAGAAAAATTAGACGTCCAGGTCTCAAACTTTCCTAGTGCTTTTAGGGATTTGAAGATGTGAAGAGGACTTTTTTTCTGAGATAGTCCTTACCCCGTATTGCAAGCTGGGACCCTGAGAAGTCATAGTTCCTCCATCCTATGGCTGCTTACAGGGTCTATTTACTTCTTTTATCTTTACTATACTGAACTGGTGTTGATTAGAAACTGTAGAATCAAATATATTTGGATTAAATTCTCAGGAAAATTCTTAATTTTATACCTTGGACATGATTGACACATTTATTATAAGGTAAACTTGAGCTGTAAACATATTTCTACCATAGTTCAACAATTTTTAAATATCCAGATTTTAATATAAAATCAAATCTGTTGACATTCAACATGTCAAGGGTAAGTGTCTATGCACAAACACTTTTAAAATATTTTGGAGTTAACTTTGTTCATGGCAGCTTGAACTATAAAAAACATGACAAAGGCATCAAGCTGATGTAAACTCATTATCTATGAATAATGTAAAACAAATATGCCAGATTTGTACTTCTGTGTGGCAAAGCTGGTGCACAGATGTGGTACTAATGATAATGGAATTATTTTCCAAGGTTCAAGCTAACTTAATAAGTCCAAAAAAGAAAAATTACATGTTGATGATTGTGTACTGAAAGAGCTGCAAGGAAAATTTCAATATTTACATCCAAGATGCTAAATTCTGGGCAAAGAGTGGTTTTAAGCAGAGCTCCAATTCAGTCTTTTTCAGAAGCAAGGATAAACACAGGATTGCTTGATGTATTCAAGCATGGAGAAATGCAAGGAGGCTGAAGCTGCTTTGATAAAGTTACCCTGTGCCAATGTGTTGGCCACAGCTTGCAGTAACAAAAGCAGTATGTGTCTCAATAACAGCAGAAGTGCAAAAGGCATGGCAGAAAGTTTTTGCTAGGTTTTTGAGATTGTGGAAACTGATTATTTCTTTTCACTTATCAATAATTTAATTGAGATACATGTGTCGTGCTTTGAAACTCCATTTTTGCAGTAAATAGTGGTTGCTAGAAAGGTCTGATACAGACCACAGAACTGTGAAATAAAACTGGGTGGATCTAGACAGTCTGTGAATGAGAGCATTAAAATTCAAATGGCATTTTCCTGGGAGCAACAGAGGGTTCAGATAGAGTTTATTTTCTGAATGTCTAAGCTTCTTTAAGATGGCTTAACTGCTAATGTTAAAAGCGGTGACTGAAGGCGGTTAGGCTCAGCTGGTGTCAAACAGCTATGCATAAAACAATTACTTAAAGCTATGCTTTAGTTTAGATGATTGAACCCAATAATTTATATTGCAATATCCTCTGCATAATCACTATGGATAAGCAATTTTCAAGGTGCTCTAAAAGTTGGCGTCTTGCAGAGCTACACCATAACATCGTGGTACAGTCCTGTCTTAAAACAGTGAGACTATCAAGACTAGCTTGAACTGATTAATCAGTGTCTCTCTGGAAAACAGAAGTACCCATTTGGTAATTTCTGTATTTTGCTGTGTTTAACAGGTTAATGGTATAAGTCATCAATCTAATTTGATTTTGAAGGATTAAAAAATATTTGCCTAATTTTATTGCATATTAATATCTTATTAGTTTTGGGAAGACTTTATCCCCAGCTTTTTATCTCCTAAGAGTTTACCAATATCATAAACCCAGTGTTTATTCAACCTTCAGTCAGCACTGCCTTAGAGAATTATAAAGCTGAATAAACCAAGCTATTATGCCTTTCATTATTACAGCTTTAAACACAATGAGCTTGAAAAAAGTGGGTAGCCATTTCTTGGAAAGATTAAGTGGAGTTTGGATTAGGCAACTAGTTTGCAGATAGTCCTAAAGTATTGATATAAAAGATTAAATTTATCCTCACAATCAAAAGAAGAAAACATAAAATTTATGGTTTCATGTCTGGAAAGAGATCTACAAGCTTCAGCTATTTGAGAATAGCTTTTACAACTTCCTAAGCCGAATAAACTTGATTAACAGAATAAACAAAGGCAGAGAGAGAGATGTGGCTGTAAATATCAAAAACAACCTGTTGCAAAGACTTACTCTGCAGTCAGGGAGGAGCAGTGGGTCTGCTGCAAATGATCTCATAGTGAAGCCTGGTGTTTGGTGCTTCCAATACTGACAGCTTAAGTATATGCTGGTCCTTAAATGCACAAATAGTGAATGAAGTGAAAAGTCTGAAGAGGGTTGAGATTTTTCGACATGGCCATTATGAGGTCAGCTGGTACTTACTATTTCTCCATCTTGAATGATAGTAGACTTTTGAAATTGTGCAACTAGTAGAAGATACTTTTTATCATGAACTAGCTATCCATTACACATTTAGGAAGGTAGATGATGTAGATAAAAAACCAAAAAATATATATATATAAAATTTGAGTGATATTATGACAGCTCTGAAATTGAACTTAAGATTTATAGTTGCTAATGCAAAGCCCTCTCTTGAGTTAAAATGGATGCTTTTCATTGCCATGCTGTTAAGAGAGACATCAACCTCTAAATACAATCTGTCTATCATTTTGGAAGGGTAGTGTATGATACTTAATAGTTCAAGCTTATTCTTCATTCTAAGATCTATAAAACTTGAATTCCTAAGTACACTGTCACTTGCAAAAATGTATTGGACCAGATCCAAAGAGCTTTCTTAGACGAATACTCCAGGATGACCTTTGACTGTATGTTTAGTGTCTCAGAGTAAGTGCGGGTTTTCTTCAACACAAAACCACTTGAACATTTTTTATGTGTAGTTTCCCAATAAATTTTCTGGTTTTTTCAAATTTTTTGTGGCAAAAATAGATTTCTTCATTTTGCTAACTTTTATGATAGACTGTTAATGAGTTTAAATAACATAGCTGAGGAAGCCATTATAAAAATACATAAGATAAGAGTGGCATGTTCCATAATATATCCTTATTATCATATGGTAAATGTTCAAAAAGCCTAATATTTTTCTTGGAACATTGCTAGTATTTTGTACTTTGCAGCTGTAATATGGATTTTTAGCTATTGTATGCCCTGAAAACTTGAAAAAAAATCACCTCTGAGTTGATTTTACAAACAGAAAGAGAAAAAAAAGTAATAATTTTAACTGCGCCTTTCGTTTTTGTATTGAAATTATGTTCTGCTGTACCTTAGATACCTGATCAAGACTAAAATAACATTGTTCATTTCTTGTGATTGGGATTTTTTTGCTTGGTTTTGGAGTTTTGTGTTTTGGGGTTTTTTGGTGGGTGGGTTTTTTCAGGGGGGAGGGGGACTTTTTTCAGGAACAAAAAATCAATCTCCTCATCCCTAAAAATGTATGAAATAAATATAATGGAGTAAATCCATTATGATACCAATCACATGCATTATATAGCTGTTAATAGTGGATTTGTGCATATAAAGGGTTTCTTAATCTTAATTTAAAAGACATTTCTTTTTAAAAAAATGAAAGAAATTAAAGTAAAAATGGATAATATTTAATTACAAAAACCAAGAATTTTTTTTTTTTTTTTACTGTAGAAAAAGAAACTTCTAAAGATTAAAGTGGTCTAATATTTTTCAAGCTTCTTGTAGCTGCTTTCCACTTTTTAACAGGAATATATGCTATATGTCAGTTAAAATAAAAGTAAGAGGAATTGTTCAGAGGAGGAAGTCTCAGTTTGGAAAAAAGCAAAAGTAAAGAGACGAAAAGATCTGGGTGGTGACACGCAGCGTCGGCGCGGCGGTGAAGTGTTGGCAGGAGGGGAACGAGCGGAGGCGATGAACCAGGGCGGGGCCTGTCCCCGTGGCGGGCGCGGGGCGCTGGGCGGCCTCAGCCCGGCAGCGGGGCCGGAGCCGCTGAACCCGCTGCAAAAACAGATGGATGCCAGTGAAAGGGCTGGGAAGCAGATTAAGTAGCTGGAGCAGCACAAAGAGGAATTGTATCGTCTTTAGCATTTGTGGTCCTGGTTGCATCTATCTATCCACAGCCAACGCGGCTGCTGTTATCTTTGCCTGGCATTTCAGCAAAAGGAAGGGAGGGAGCAGAGGTTGCACACAAATTGCAGCCTCCATATTTCCTCTGTATAATATTTCTGTTTGTGACAGGATGGATGATCTTTTTAAACACAGTATACACAGCATCCAAATACGCTATTTATTTCCTCAGCATCATATGGGCTGCCTTGTGATATTTCCTTGAGAATAAATACAGACTGCAACCATCTGTGTCTGGACTCTTCTCCCATGTTTTCCCACAGTTATTTCTTCTATGAGCTTTTTTAGCTTTTCTTTTCTTTGTAGGTGCATGTGTATTAATATACAAGCTATAAAGTTCCAGTTGGAAAAAATATGTCTCCTTTTAAAACATGTTTAATCCAATTTGCTCTTAATCACATGGAATTTTAGTCCCACTTTCTAACACCTGATACTTGAACACTTATATTCTATCTGATGGGTTGTAATTATTCACTCCCTTTCTACTGTGTAAAGATGTTATCACAGTACCTGCATTGCCCAAACATGCTGGATGATGTAATATTAAGATAAGAAATGTACAGATTTAGTTTTTATAAATATGCAATAAAACTAAGGTAACAATTTTCATAAGATCAATAATAGAAATTCCTAACTTGATCTTTGATTGATTTAAGAGATGATCTTTGCTAGACACCAGTTCCTGAAGACAGTTATCACCAATTCCTCTAACTTCTGGAGAAAGTTTTGCCTAATATTTCAGAGTATTCTGAAGAATACTTTATGTTGACTGATAAGCGGTTACTGAGAAAAGCTATTAATTCCATCATAGGTTTGGTTTTGTTTTTCTGATGAAGTTTGTAGGAAAGGTTGCTGCCATCTTATTATGAGGAACTTCAGACTTATGGTTTCACCAGAATCTGCATTAGTGAACAGACTTTTCTGATCCAAACAATGTGAATTATTAATTACTCTCTTAAATATTTGAGAGCTAATTATGTAGCATGTCTTCCAGTTAATTTCCTCAGAAATCACTTTTCACACACAATTTTCTCTTCTGCACACAGAGAAACAACTAAAAAAACCTATATAGTGTCTCCTGTAGGCTGGAAAAAAAAGGGAGGGGTTGTTATTTGTAGTGATTGTTATTATCTTTATGGTATCAAGCATAAAGGATTCACTAGATAGTACTGTACTTGTGAAGGCAAAACCAACAATCAAATATTCAAGATAGAAGGAAATGAAGGTTCAATCAGCATTCTGGAATATCTTACTTCAAGTCAATGGACTTAAAATTGATTAAATTGAACCTAGTCGTAACAGGTTACAGAAATGTTGACTTTATCCCAGTAGCTTTTTGGAGTGGTTTTGAGTGACATAGTGTTAGCCTTTTTTGTTTCCCACTTTTGATAGCTTGGGAAAAGGTGACAGTAATTGTGATGTGATTTGACCCAGATTCATCTTGAAGAATCCACACAGAGGAATTTACAAGAAAAGTTAATGCCTTACAAAATAGTGCTGTAGTATTTTTTTAGTGTTAAAGGACCCTTTTTACATACATATAATCTACAAACGTAGGCAGTAATAGATATATAATGAATGTAAGTTTTCTTCTGTGTTAATGGTCTCTTAAACAGGAGTAAGAGATTTCTTCCATCCAATACCTTTCTGTAGACTAAACTCCTGTAAGGGAGCATCATTTATTGTGTGTTATGCTTGAACATGAATTTTTCGGACTTACTTTAGCAGGAAGTCTAGTAAGTACTTTTGCAATATACCTAGTGAAACATAATGCAGTAATCTTCACATCTGGAAAATTCTTTGTATGTACAAATGAGGTGGATGAACAAACTTAAAAGCATAAACTTTTGTGTAAACTGTATCATCCCCAACCTTATTACAAAATAAGCTGAAATAAATTTGATAGGTTTGATGCTGTGCACTAAATTCTAATATTTTGACATTATAAAATGATTGATTTGGGAGAAGAGCTTTTCAGAATTGCTTTTTATAAAAGATATTAAAAATGCGTCAAAGAAAGAAAAAATTACTCACACACAATTTTCTGTGGATATATTCAGAAATAAAATCTAGCAGAATCTTGTATCACAAAACTATTTCATCCTCACCATCTTCCTGTAATTGCCTGTTACATACTTACCTTTCAATCTTAAAGAGTTATTCCCACTACTTTTTTTCCAGGAAGGCTTGGTAATTGTCCTTTATATTTTGCACAATATAAGTGCTACAGCCCTGAAGTAGCAATTTTACAGCTAACTTTTACTTTCTGTATCTCTTCTGCTAGTTCATAAGTGTTATTAAGATTTGATATATTTTTTCTTCTTTTTAAGAAAATGAAACATTTATACGGGCTCACCTTGCCCCAGTAATACTTATGACTTTAAATTATGTTGTTCTTCATGTTTATGATGAGAGAAAGAAGGCCACCTCTGCATGCGACTACTGAATTTTAATGCAAAGATCTGGAGAGGTGACTCTTTTTAGTTAAGACTTCCTGACATTAAGCCCTTTTATAAGAACATCTTAATTTTCTTCTTCCTTCTTTATGTTTAGACAACACATTAGTCAGCCTGAAAGGCTGCTTATCTGCTTAGTCATCAGCTGTCACTAAAGCAGCTCTGCACAGACTGGGCATTTTGGGTGGATCAGGGGTTCTTCCTGTGCTTGATGTGCTGGTGGGGTACCCAGCTTATTGCTACTGCTTGTCCTGCTGCTCTCACTGTTCAAAGCAACCACTTTATCATGCCTCAGGCCACCTGTGGAAAAGGGGCCTCCTTTGTGTCTAGACATTGTCTGTGACTGTCTACTGTACTCTGTAATAGTAATACTTTCAGTTAAACACTATTTAGGAAATCAAGGCTAGTAGAGTTCCCGGTGGGAGAAAAGACTTTTGTACTTGTTTATTAACTGTATCCACACAGAAACCAAACAATGGTTATATTATGAAAACATTCTTTACAGTCTTGTGTGTATTTACAAACATTGTCTCAAAAAGTGACCACTATCTAATATTCATAATAGTTTGCATCCATCCCCTACATTTTTTACAGATTTAATTATAAATATAATTCAAGAGAAAAGAAATTACAACAGAAAAAATACTCAAGCCCTCAGAAGTTGCAAAAAAAATCCCACCAATGCCTTTATTTGAGAATTGTTTTGTCAAGTATAAGCATATGAAAATATCTGCAAAATATCTTTTTGAATATTTTCTGTGCCAGTTTTATATCCCAGTGATGGACAATTTGGATGTATTTGCAAATATGAGCTGAATTATCATCTATATTTTTATTTTAATGTGATATTTTTTCATAGACCGCTGGTTAGAACATCCAAGAAGATGCTACAGATCTAAGTTAAAATCTACTCTTTTTCTAATTTAGTACAGGTATAAGATCTGAGTTCACTTCTCAGTCAGTTGTTGTAAAGCTTTGTGAGTTGACCACCTCCAGATCTCCAGCTGATGTAAATCCTCACTGAATGAAGTACTTCTTGAGATAAAGTAAGTATGTAAATATGACCGATCAAGAGTCTGGCCATTTAGAGAAAGGGTGTGAAAATTTGGTTTAAAATTATATTATAATATTTCAGTATTTTTGACACTGCAGTGCTTACTTCAAACTGTATGTAGCATAATTATTTGACCACTATTCTGTGACTCCCTGAGCAGGGAGAAATGAAAGACAGGCCTTACCATATTTCTGCAGGATAGTCCTCAAAAATGATATTTTCATGTCCCTCCAAGGTAAAACAGGTGATCTCTTGTATTTCTGAACTAATTTTTTTTTGTAAAACAGAATGTTTTTGAAGTGAAAGAAATAGGGATCCTTTTTCTTACTCAGTGAGTGACAACCACCGAACAAGCTCATAAACTTCCTAAATTCAAATGCAGAGAGGAAACAATTAAACTGAGTACACACTTCCAGATCTGGTATCCTAAGTTCCATTTTATGCTAATTGCCACATAAACATTTTGTGCTGCTTGGAATTTTTGAGATCAGTGACTAAAATTTTGACTGAAACAGAAGAAATATTTTATTGGACAAGAATCCTAAGTATGTGATAAAAAGACTCAAAATATCCCCCTTGGAGTCATGAGACTCAATTCCTGCTTCATTCAACTTCTGAAGTCCAAAGTAATCTATTGAAAGTGTCACTAATAGCTCAAATACTCTGTTATTAAATTTTCATGCAAGGCTGCCATGCTAGAATATTCTGCACACCTGAAGATATTTTCATTTTACAATTTTTCTGCTTAAATTTAGTGGAAGTATATACCTGACTTTCTTTCACAGCAGTAACCGTGTCAATATCTGCCCTGAGTTTAACAAATAAAGACGCCAAGAAACTAGCAGACCTGTGTTTTCTTTGGACAACACCAGACTGCTTTTACACATGGATAAATCTGGCTTTGGCATGGTTGAGGTGCCTCTTTAAAAAACTGTATTGCTGACAGGAAAGAGCAAGATTTTACAGCCTGAAGCCAGTGGGAGTTCTGCCTTTGACCAGAGTCAAGCGTGTATCAGAGCACAGGTTACATTCCCTC
This sequence comes from Platysteira castanea, assembly GCA_013397175.1. Classification (NCBI taxonomy): domain Eukaryota; kingdom Metazoa; phylum Chordata; class Aves; order Passeriformes; genus Platysteira; species Platysteira castanea. The sequence goes on along the minus strand of VYXC01010850.1, from coordinate 203,241 downwards.
CCGTAAGACACTGTCAGATCTGAGACACAGTCCTTGTTTGGAATCTCTCAGTACAAATCTTCTTTTGCTTTAACAAAATCAGAAATCTTTGACAGAGAATGCCTTTAACAATAGCTCACTGAAGACTGGTTAGGCATATGGGTTCAGTTCCAGCTAAACTTTGTTTCAAAAATTACATTACAAATCAGTAATGACATTATAGATCCAATACATTTGTACAGTACCTTTGAGTACCTTTGATATGTAAAGAATAATTATGTATTTATGAACTGGAGAGGAGGTTGTGCTGCAGCTGAGATTAAAAAAGATATGACTCATAAAAACCTACCAGCCAGGGCTGTATTGTAAATTTCTGTGAAATCTGGTTATATTGTATGGTCCTAATCCACTCTACTGGGTACATACAGCCTAAATCATGAGCCTTCAATTTCTCAGCATAACACTTAGATGTGATAATCGGGAATTACTATTTTTTTTAATCCTTTTGAAGGAAAACATCTTTTTGACTAGAGTGAGCATATCCTTAGATTTCTTTCATTTTTTTTTAAGTATTTCTTTGTAAAATTCTGTTGAGGACAATCAGAGAACTCCCAGGTTTTTTGTGATCTTCTGTTCCTGTTCTGTGTTTATGTTGATGGGACTTCAGCATGCAAAATCCTGCAAGCTGAAAATATGGGAAATACAACTAATGAAGCACTAATTTTCATGCATTTTTCAGCAATTCAAACTCATTTGTACAGTGAAGAGCTTTTCAACACAGCTTTCTGTTAAAGGGTAGAGGAAGAGATAGTTCACCGTGCTCATCAGAGAGCAAATCTTTCATCCAGGGCTTTCAAAGTACTTCCCTAATTAAGCTTTCTGACCACCTTTTGAATTAGTTAAGTATCAGGTAGGTGAACTGACCATTTTATTTCAGCACTTCTGTGTGAAACATATGCACAAAAGGGAGGTGAATAGTGCTCCATGGGATGCATGGAGCTTGGTCAGCCCTGGGTCCTGCAGACAAAGGGGGCTTCTGAAGGCAGTGACTGCAATCACAGCTTTGCACATCATCTCCTGCACTTCCAAAAGCCAGCACCAGGCTCTCAGTGCCTGCATCTGCTCACAAGGATGTTCTGCTGCTCCCATGGTGTGCCTCACACACTTCGTGTGCCTTACCTGCTCTTTGACTGTTTCTCTCTCATCTTAAAATGTAGGGAAGATTTCTCCCTGTATCATTAAGTTTAAGACATGAATAATATTGTAACACTAAGTATTTTCCCCTGCAAATACATACATGTATATACATAAATATGTATGTGTAGTCTGATTTGCTGTTTGCTGCAAAAAGGTTTTCAATATTTTAGAAAAATCTTTTGGCTTTGACTGAGGAAAGCATGCTGTGTTTTGCCAGATGTGTAGTTAGTCAGAGTAATTAAATCAGCTGGGTTCGCAGGTGTTATGCAGGAGAACATTTCTTGGTTTATTCTCAAGCAAAATGGAATTATAAAAGTCAAACTTATTTTTATGTTGAGGGGTTTAAAACATATTTTAAAATTCAGGGCCATATAGTTGAATAAGAGAAGAAGACAAATATTCACGTTTATCAAGACTGTAGAAAATCTGTTTTCCTATAGAGATTTCTCGCAGGAAAGTTTATTTTTCTATAGTTGACACCTCTTTTTCAGATACTGCTCATCTCTGGAGTTCCTCCACAGTTTTTCTCAAGATCATTTTCCAGTGCTTGATCAGACTTCATTTTCTGCTGCTTCCCTCTCAGCATTGCACTTGTTTGTCTTCTTTCTGAGGTGTTAGGTTTTTATCACCAATCTGTGCTTTTAGTGAGTCACTACCAAGACCACATATGAACCTCTGTTCTGGTAAAGGTTATATTCCTTCAATCTCTTACATCCTATAAGGAGTCTGATTATTTTTATATTTTTGGGCAAACATAAACCGAAATAAGAGCCCAAGTATAATGTTTCAGCAAATATTACAAAAAATAGAAGTTCAGTCCAAATGATATACTTGAAATAGCTATGGTAATGTAAAATGTGACATATATCATGAAGTAACATAGACTGTTAGGATAAAGATTTTATTTATCCATTTTTACAATAACTTGTGATGGTCATGGTGAAATAATGCAGTCAGATGAAGCTTATTCTGCTAAAACCTTTAACCCAAGCAGTACATGTACATATATTTCCTGTCCAGGCTTTTCACATAGAAGAGCTCTGGTAAGAATTATTCACATGGCAGAAGGAGGAAGAGTACAAATGACATGTCAGTTGCAATTTAAGTGTTCATTGCAATCCCTGAAACATCCCTAGCATAAAGCAAAATCAGACAACTGGATCAGATGTTAGGAATGTTAATGTGTGTCTTTAAGGTTGTATTTAATTTTCATTCTTTTGAAAAGAATTGGGTTTGGTTTGTGGGATTTTAGGAAGGAATAAAGAGATTTTCATTACCCAATAATAACCAGTGTGAATGTGAGAAGCGTATTTAAAGGACTTCTCAGTATACTATCACAGCTGCTGTAGCTGCCTCTACTCAGTTCCCTCTGTAAGAGTTTATCACTATAAACCTTTTAAGAGTAAAAACCAGATCAATTTTTCAGTAGTTTCATTCAAGTTTACAAGGCATGAAGCTAGTTAATATCTGCCATTCCTGTTCCCGTATTTTCTAAAGAGAGAAGGTTTTAGAAAGATTTTGTATACAACAGTTGCCCTGTTCAAAAGCGGTGTAGGATTCATTTGTCAATTTACAGTGGTGCAATATTTTAAAATTCATTGAGAATTTAAAATATGTCTTGCCAAACAAGGAATGATTCCTTTTGTTAAACATACATGTTAGATTAAATACCTCTCTTCATACACTGCTTATTACGTTAGACAGAATTCATTCTGTTGTAAGAACAGACGGCTTGGTTTGATGGAATGTGCTTCATTCAAGGGAGAGAATTGAATAGTTTGACAAAATACATTTTGTGGATGGATTAGGCACAGGAGAGTGAATTGTGGCATGTTGTCTGAGGAAAACACCGAAGAATTGATTTTAAAATGCTGAGTATAGAATGGATTGGAGTAGTTTAAAACATGCACATTATTGATCAATCAGATTGAGAGGCCTGACAAAAAGTAAAAAGTGCCCACAGAATTCTTCTGTCATGGGGATGTTTTTCATCACCTGCATCCTCAACAAATTGTATTTGCTTGTATACTTCATATGCTCTTATCAGCACAATGCCACTTTCTCCCAGTTTCTTTTGCTTCTGACAATAAAAACGGTTTGGTGAAATTCCTTGCTGTGACAGATTTCACAGGCAGTGCATAGCTCAGCTGCTGCTGTTTGGTACATGCTTTTCTGGCCTAGAGAAGGATCACAGAGAGAGTTTGGGCAGCTGGCCATTTGGCTACAAATCCATCTCCTGCACATTCATCCATCGAACTGGGTGAGTAGCATACAGGTAGAAACCAATCAAGGCCAGTGTTTTGTGTTCAAATGCCTGACATGGGGGAGCAGTGAAAAATCATATCCCTAAAACACCTGATGTTAATTAAACACTTAGTAGTGGTGTTCAGAAAATCCCAGGTGCTGAGAGGAGAGGAAAGTCAGCTAGAGCATAATGAGAGCACTTGGAGGCTGAGACACAGCTCCCACCCACAGAGCTGTGTTCGTCGCTGCTTCCCAGCATACGTGCCTGCGTCAGGCTGGCCCTTTCCTCTCCGGGAAGTGGCAGTCTAGCAGCTCAGGTCTTTAACATTTAGCTGTAGGAAAAATTGGTTCATATGCACAGCATGTGAACCTGCTTCATGAGTGTCCTTAAGCAGCTTTGCTCTTCTTTAGAGAAAAACAAGTCCTGTTTGGCTTCTGCGAGTATTGGGGAAGCGACTATAACAAAAGTGTAAGAGGGACATGGATACAGCCAGTTTTCCAGAAAACCACGCAAAGAGCTTCCAAAGGCTGAATTAGTTGTGCCTGCAAAGAAGAATAAATTCCCTTTTTTAAAACTTTTACTCCTTTCACAAGTACTTTTAAAAGTCAAATCCTAGCACTCTTACCCAGAAAAATCCAATGCCATTAAGTGATATGCAGAAAAATTACTTTTTGCAATATGAACAAATGAACATAACTGAACCATAATCTCATATTACATTTTACAGTGGGCCTAGTTTAGGTGAAGTCAGAACTTCTAGATGGGTTATGTTCCAGATTGAGATACTAGCACTGTCTGGGGTCTGAAGTCAGACATGATTAAATCCTTGCAGACCCACTTGAATAGTATCTATGAACCTGTTGAAAGTTTAATTTGAGAAAAGTACGTTGTTGGCATATGAAGAGGCTTTTTGATTTTTTTCTCCTCTATTTCAAAATTGTTATCATGACTGTCTTGTATGAAACACTCTCATAAGAGTTCATAATACTGCATAATAGGGGTAGGTTGAAGTGTTTATGAATTGTTAATGAGTAATGTTAACTGACCAAAGTTAATAAAGATTCATTAAAATTCATAAAATGGTTCATGTATATTTCATTGCTAACATAAAATGAGATACTTTTCCAAACATGCATGGCTCCTGAAACTTAAAATTAGGAATTTTCAGAAGCATTAATTAGTGGAAAGCTGAAGAAAAAGGTTATGATGAATGTACAGTTTGAGCTATTTTGAATAACTCTTCTGTATAAGCTCATAAATTATTCAGTACAAACCACTTATGTAATATTTCTTAAAGGTAAAAGAAGCATCCTTTCAGGGTTGGTTGCCCTTTCCGTAAAGCAAAATAACTCTGTTACATTACTGGAACCAAGTTACAGAAATAAATTGATTTTTCCCCCCAGGGCAGGCATCTGTTACTTCCTAAAGTAAAGAAATGCTCAAGGAACATATGGTTGAAGGGATTTGGCAGGGTTCTGTTTTAGAAGAAGAGATGTATATGAGATTGAAACAGGAAACAGAAAAGTATCTGATTCAGCCAATAGATTGCCAGCATGTTTTATCTAAATTTAAGTCAGTTTCTGAGTTAAGAGCAATTCAGCTTCTTAATACGAAAGGAAGTCAGGCCTTATCAGCTGGGTAACAAACTTTGCTTAGACTTAATTCTGCATAGTTGGCTAGGCTGTGGTCCTAGTCAGACGTTTAGTTTCATTAAATTAATGCCTTGGGGGTGAGGGTTAAGGGTTACTCTCATGAATAAACATTTCAGAAGTGCAGAAATCACATCCAGAAAGGCTACTGAAATAGTGTGTAAAAGACAGTGAAAGCTGGGTATCTGGCTCAGCATTTGAAGTCCACTATTCATTTTGAAAGAAAGTCACCAGAACTAATAAAATGAGGATTTATCTTCCTTGAAAAAGGAACGTGACCAAAATTCAAAAGTGTTAATTAAAACATTGTGCATTTTCTATAGACTGGAGGATTTAAGTCTTAGATTATTTCCAATTACTTTCATTTTTGAACTCTAGGAATGAGGATGGGGATAATGTCATAGTCATGATGCCCAGATAACTTAATAGAGCCTGGGATTTGTGGCAAGACTTTTCTGGAATGGTTGCACTTGAAAAAATGAGTAGGTTTTTATATTTTTCTGGAGCTGTCAAACTACGTTTCTGCTCTCATTCATTTGTCCTCTTTGTGGTAAGGGCTATGACATTTGCAATATCAGCCCCTTTTTTAGATGCATTGCCATTTGCCTTTGAATGAAAGAGAGAGGAGTCAAAGAGCTCCCTACTTTGGCTTTTCTAATCTGTGCCCCTTTTCAGTACAAATCTAGTCTGAAATGGAAAGTGAGATGCTAGACTTCCACAGTCATTTGCCAGGCTGCTGATAAATGATTATCAGGAAAATGATGAGAAAAAACTAGACTCCAATGGAATAAAGATGTTATTTCCAAACAGGTAAGTTGTAAGTGCATACTGCTTTTCTGCACCCATCTTACTACTTAGAAGTATCTCATCGCTTTAATAATTCAAGGAATCTTGTGTTTTCAACCCTAGGCATATTACTAACAACCTCTGAATGTTATTGCTGGAAGGGTCCCTCCCAAAATCTGCCTTTTTTCCCCCATGTGGAATTGGCTACATCATGACTTCTGCACTTGTTTTCATGCAATATTGAATGTTTGAGTAGTATCTTCACTCCGCCAAGCTGCAAGGGAAGGGGGCTGGCAGGCACTTGGAGTATCCTCGAGAGAATGGGTGTGCTACAATGAGAAGGGTCAGAATTTCCTGGCAGCTGAGAGCAAAGAAGCTGTCAGTCAAGGGAAGCTGTAGGATACATGCAAGGGAAAGTTTTAACTTAGCAGAATAATTACACTATTTGCAAAAAAACCTTTTTAATCAGCAGATTTCAAAGATACTCAATGTCTATATTTTACTGAAGGCACAGAGATGTGAGCTGAAGCCAATGAAATGATGCAGAAATAATGCCAGAATTAGAGCATGCATCCTTCAAATCTCAACTTGCAATTTATCTTCTAACCCCACCACCTCATTTAATCTTAAAGCAAACTTAAAAAGTGTGAGGCAATAGGCTGGAATTCTTTACTGACTTCCTGTGCTGGATCAACTGCAACCTGAAATAATGTCAGATTGTTTTCTTGTGAGTGGTATGGACATCTCCTTCCCCAGAGTCAGAGTAAATGTTATCTGTTTTCTTTCTTTGGAGCACTTTTTTTTCTTATGTTCACATCACGGAATTTCTGTTAACATCATGGCTGTTAACAGGTTTGATTTTCATTACCATATATACATATTTTCTTCATTTTTCTTAAGATTCCATTCCAAATTTTTGATTTACCATTGTTAAAATATTTTTTTAAGAAGTATTTGACCTACTTCTAAAACAATTTCTCTCATCTGCATATTGAATGACTTGGCAATGTCCAGATGAAGGACTGGATGTGCTGGGAGGTATTTGGACAGATATTTAACAGTTTCAAGTGCTATGACACTGGGTGTGATGAACAAGACTGGAGCAAGTTTGGACTGTAGAATCCAATCCAACTGCAATACCAGGAGTTATGTTCTCTGATGACCTAAACTGTCAGGGACATCATCAACGAAAAGAATAACATGAGATTTTATCTGATGTATCCAGAGAGCTTTTGCAAGTACTGTATTTCTACTAATATTCACTCCAGGAAGAACAGGAGAGCAAAACTTGATGTCATTTGTGAATCTCAACTTTAAATAGCATTATAGTGCAAGTTTAAGGCTTGACATTTGAGTTACAAACTTTTGCCATTAAGGGGGTGGTTTTGTGTAAATTGTCATCTCCTGTTAAGGCACATCATAAGTGAAACTCTCTCTACTGCTACAAAGGCTAAAAGGCCTCCCCAAAAGCAAAATGGCACATTCAGCACAAGAAAGTTCTCCTTGCACATCTGAGTGAATGTCTAAGCACTCAGGTTTCATTCTACTTGAAACAAGCAGGTCATTTCTATGATTTTATGTTTACAAGGTAAAACCCACCCCATATATGTCTGCCTGGAAGAGAAGCCCCAAGGTACTGAAGACTTAAGTTATGATAAATCTTATCACTAAAAAAAATATTTTCTTTAATGGGGGCTGATCAGCAGTCAGAACCATGTTCTGATGATTACTCCGGACTCCTGTGTTTGTAGAAACAGGAGAGAGTGAGCAGTAAGGCAATATTTGCAACCTGGGCTTTCTCAAGCCATAATTCTGTGCATGCACTCAAAATATCTTCCCATATTACAAGCACAGAGCTTGTATCTGCAGCATATCAGGACTCTTAAGGTAATTGCATTAATATAGGAAATATAATTCTACTTACTGGGAATATCAAGATTTAAGAGTGGGGAATGAGGAAAATCTTGCGTTTTAAATTGCTTTTGACATGATAAGAGGGAATTGAATATTTTGAAAGAGATAAAGCTTAGGTGATTGAGACGATTAAGAGACACGTATGTTTACAAGTGAGAAAGAGATGTGATTTCTTGTATCCTAGTACAGTGCTCTGACATGAGACAGAAGTAGAAGCCTGGTTTGCAGCCCGCAAGACCATAGAGAAGGAAGCTCTGAAAAGAATCTTAGAGATTCCTTTGTGATAGGAAGTTACATACAATAGAATCCTGTGTGGAGCTGACAATTTGTACCTATATATTCTATTCAGAGGGAAAAAAAAAAGATTATTCTCCAGAAGCTCCAACTTTCAGTAATGAGTCATAGGGAAAAGTGAGTTCAAACTTTTGGAGTGTTTCAGGAAGGAAAGTGATAACAAAATAAGGTCTAGAGAACTAAATTTTGGTATCAAATTCAGTGAAGTGCTCCATTTTTATATGAGGAAATACACCATGAAAGAAACAGTACTGGAGCTATCTAGCACATAGGGAATGCTAGTTCATGGCTCAAAGAATTTAAATGTGATACATTTTTTCTGAGTGGTCAGAGATGCTTAATGAAAACTTCACTGTCATCCCTCATGATGGGAGTGAACGTGTATGCTGGTAGCCTATATCTAGGTTTTCTTGCAAGAAGAAACTATTAATAATGCTGTATTGCTGCTTTTGAAATTCTGCTCTTTCAGATACCACTGGGATTTGATTGAGGTTCCTGCTTTACGAGAACAACATTAGTTTGTTACAGGAACAACATTAGAAGAACCTATCTGCCTGAATGAATGCCTTCTTGCACTGGTCTCTTGCACATCTACATTTTGGTAACATTTGAGTAATTTTATGTGTGACAGTATCAGACTGAGCACTATTGTTACATGTATTGAAAAGTAGGAAAGGGATGATTTTTCTCTTAATGTTGCCATATCTCCAATAAAATAAAAAATTTAAGTCATGTGTGGGATTCCTTATGTGTTTCACCCTCAGACCTTTTTCAAAGTGTTTTTGATTGTGTTAAGCTTTACAGGATACTTAAAACTGCAAAGTTATCAGAAGTTCCCTTAAATTACATCTGGTTTTTTTCTCTGAATGAAATAAACTTCTCTTTCCTTCTGAATTCTGAATCTTTAGTCAGTTTTAATCTGTCTTCTTTGCAGTGGCTTTTATAAATTTGTTTAATTTTGTGCCATTAAAAATATTTCAAAAGTATACATGTAATGTTTCACTGAAACCAACTGAAAAAGTTTAGGGCTGAACAATAAGCACTGCAGTGTAAGACATGTCCTTCTTTTGTTCAGAAAAGGACTCTGTCTTCTTTGCCTCAGCCTTCACTATTTTGCTATTTTGGTTTAGCTTGGGAGAGGCAGCTACAAGATGATATTCTCTAAGTCAGAATCACAAACCGCCCTTTGACAAATAATACATTTGTAAATTTTATGTAGTGTGCATCCCACATAAGTGCTTTCTTCAACCAGTTGATGGTTGGAAATCACACTTATACTTCTGATCCTTCTTAAACTTTTAAACAGTATTAGACATCCACCATTCCTCTTGTGCTTCCTCTGTCTGCAGTGAGATATCTGCAAGATTTGCCAAAGGCTTTCCTGCTTCCCCTGCTACTTACTTTATAATGATGGGATATTATTCTTCTAGATCTGCTGTATTGTCATCTTTATTACATCTAGTTGCCAGACTTTATGCCATCTTGCAATCATAAAATCTTAGTTCATTTTACTCCTCTCCTCAGAAAACCCAGCTCCGGTCTCCAGTGTGTGATCTTCCTTCCTTTGTTTTCTTTTTCAGCACTAAGGCAAATCTGTATTTACAGTCAGAGAGATGTGTAGGCTTTGTTTTTCTTATGAATTCCTGAATTATTTCACCCCAGTCATTCATCTCAAGTTTAAGGTATTTGAAAATTGGGTAGTGACATGGCTTAAAGAAAAAGTATTATTTCTTTGTTTACATTTTAGAAAAAATGTGTCTAAGTCAGAATAATGCTGTTGAAAAGACCAACAACCGAGTTGTCTCTCAGGTGTTTTTCCAGTACCTTCCAGAATAATCTTCTCCAAATCTTACCGGGCACTGAAGTGCGACTGACAGGCCTGTAGTTTCCAGCATCCTCCTTCTTGCCCTTCTTGAAAACTGGGAGAACGTTCGTCAGCTTCCAGTCAGCTGGGACCTCTCTGGGTACCCAAGGCTGCTCAAAAATCAAGAGAGCTTTTGCAATAACATCAGCCAGATTTTTGAAGATTCTTGGATGAATCCCATCAGGCCCCATAGATTTGTAGGGATCCAGCTGGATCCCACACAGTTTCAGGGTTGACTGGGAGTTGATCATGCTTGCAGCCATGGTCCTCCAGCTCAGGGCACCGAGACCCCCTTGGTCCATCATTCATATTGAAGTCAGAGGCACAGAATGCATTCAACACCTCTGCCTTGTCATTGTCCCTGTTTGTGAGGTGACCATCCTCATCCTGTAATGTGCCAGTGTTATTTTTATGCTGCTCATTGCCATTAAGATATTTGAAAAAACTCTTTTTCTTTTCCCCCACAGTTCTAGCCAGCTCCCAGAGAGCCTCAGTTCTAGAGAGAAGGCAAGGGACTGTAAAACAGTTTAGAAAGAAAACTTCACCTCAGAAAGAAAGAAATAAAGGTGAACGATGCATGACCAAACACGGACTGAGAATCAGATTTATCATTAAAACATTCAAAATATGGACCTGCCATGCTGCGGGACTGAGAGTACAAGTCCGTCTTGCATACAGGAAGACTGACTCTGGATTAACTAAATATCATGCAAAAAGCCAGAAGTGCTGCCAGCGTCACAGCCATTACAACACTGCAGCTTCTCCTTATCATTTGGAGGGCTGCAGAGAACAGGAAATTTTGAGCAGGTGGCTATCCACCTTGAAGTGGATGGTCAAAATGTTGATTTTCATATGAAGATGAAGATATTAAATCAGAACGTATTAGGGCAGCCAAAATCATTCCAATCTATCTGCTTGGCTTATTTTTTTAGTGCATCCCTAAACTTCTTTATTGACCAGGTAATCAAACATATATGTTCTTGATCCCAGGACAAACTTGTCATCCTAAAACAGGATTTGCATTTGCAGGTGGGTATCCATCATCCATGGCTAGAAATTAAAACTAATATTAAAAATATGCATATATTTCTGTAATGTGCCTGAAAGTATTGGTGCAGGAAGTAAAACATTTTTATATTTATCAGAATTTTTCAAAGTATCTATATGTCTTTTCTGGATATTTAGAGTCACTGTTTTAAAATCTGTTCTTTGCACTCAAGTTCCCCTTCATCCCTTAGGTCTTATTGAAAAAAAAAAAAGAAAAAAAAAGAAATAAAATTTTTAGACTGATAGGCCACTAGCAGATATTGTGGTTGAAAGCAGTGTTAGGCAATTCTGAGAAATAACAGAGACACATGAACATTTTAATGGTCCATCTCTGTAATTAAGATGAGTCTAGATGTGACCTGTAATTTCCTAAAAAGCTACTGCAATCCCTAAAAGAATGTAATAATAGTGAATTTCATACCTGGAAAGCCACCTCTTCTAGTGTAGATGGAAGCACCGGGAAAAAAAATCAGAAAACAATTCAAATGTCTTCAGTATCTGTTATTTCCTTTCTATTTTTTTTTCCTTGGGAAAGAATGATTGTGGGTTTTTTTCCTTTTATATATATGTATTTATTATATAAAGGCCCTTGGAAAGCTTTTTCTCCATTTCATTGGAAGTTTTCTTGCCACACATCTTGCAAGGATGTAAGTCTAATTGTATGAGGAACACCCAATCTGCCTCTTGTTAATTATTTGCCATATACCTTGCTTTCCATCTTCCTTCCTATTAAGTCCTCTTGATTAAACTTGATTAAACTGTCTTTTTTTGTCTCACCTTTTCTCATATGACAGTCTGAATCTCTGTAACGAATGTTTCTCTAAGCTGCTGACAAAGCCCCTTCTAATCATAAAAAGTAAGCTATATTTGAATTTAGAAGGTTTGCTGCTGCTGGAGCATCCAGTTTTCTACTGATTCCTCAGCCCGTATGGCTACAGTTTCATTTATAGGTGAGGTGACTGAGAAAGTCTTCAGAAACATTGCCCAAATCTTCAGAGCCATGTGAAGATACCACAAACCACTCCATTGAAAATGTCCTGAGGTGCATAGAACAGGTCAAATTCCAGCATAGTCATTAAGAAAGCAAACTCTGACTGGTTGCCCTGTAGCTTTCCTAGCTGTGACTCCTTGTTTGATGGAAAACTCCAGTAGTTACCTGACTTGTTTCATTTTAGAGCAATGTGTTCGTGAAACTCTGAGTGAAACACATCAGAGTGTGCTATGATATGTGCCAGCAGTGGGACCCAAACCACCACCAGAATGGAACTTTTTATGCTGCTTTATGCTTTTTAAGGTTTCCAGTCACCACAGAGGTACCACTCAAGTAGTTCACCCAGGAAGAGGTCCCTCCTCAGACTTGGCTCTGCCCAAGGATACAACACCCATCTTTTCAAAGAGTCTTTTCCTCTGAGGCTCTTACTCGAGTGTGGGAAAAGAGAGAAAACTTCCCTTGTCTGTCTGGTGGAGTTTGCAGGAAGGAATACCAGATTCAGGAGATCAGGAGACAGTGCAAGACAAAGCTTGTTTGTGTACCAGAAGTTAGGAAATTAATTTCAGAGGAGGAAATTTGGACTCTGTTCTCACACACATATATGCTTATTCATAGGAAGCTCATGATGAGAGAGAAATGTGTGACCCATCTCCTAGGTGAGAGCAACTACTGTACCAGAGCTGTGAGCTCTCCCTGGGTCTTTCTTCTTGGTTCAGTGTAGAGTGCCTAACAGGGGTGCTGCTGTAGCAGGAAGAGAGGAATAGTTCCACTTCTCAAACTTGTGCTGGTATTGGTTAGAGCTAGGGCTTTTGTACTTCCTGGATGAGTATACTAACTACTAGACAATTAAAAAAAAAAAAGCAAGGTAGGAAATAAAGAAGTGCATTTATTTGTAAGTGCAACCTGCACTTTAAAAGGGAAAAAGAAAAGCTATCTTAATTTCTTCGAAAAAATAGTTGTTGTTGTCTTAAAAGGCAGATTCTGACCTTTTGTCTGGATGGATGCCAGCAGTCATCCTCTGGAAAGACATAGTATTTCAGGCTATCTATTCTGTTCTCAGTATTTATTAGTTGTACTTTCCCAGCACGCCATATTTTCAAAATCAGTCTAGAATGTGCATGGCATTTAGGAAACAGTAAGAGCCACTTGCATTTTTGGTCCCGTGCCTGGCATTTCCCACTGACTGCTACAAGCAGTCTATACAACACAGCATTAGGAATGTGAGGCTCGTGGGTGCCAACCTGCAACTATAAGCCTGTATATCTTACTGTGGATTCAAGACTTTACCTGGGCTGGGGATCTGCCCAAATCCTGTGCTTTCAAGTCCTTATTGAACGTAGCCTCAAGTATTTTTTTCCAAAGACACAAAGTAAATCAAGGATGGAGGAGGGGCCTGAACCCCTAATTTTCATTGTGGCTGTATACATGATGAATTTAACAGCATCATCATTTTTTTCTGAAATAATTTCCATTATGATCTTCAAGCAAGGCATTATATTGCATGGCTCTACTCATCAATGAGAACTGAAAGATTGTTATGAGACAAAATGCTTTGTCCTGGTCATAATTATACAGAAAGGCTAGAAATAAGACTAAAATATGTCTGTTATTTGCCATCATCCTCATTTAACAATGTCAATAAGAACTTGGCTAAAAAAAAACTCGCTAAAGATCCTTGATTTTTCTTGAAGATGTTGTACCATTTTGTCCCTTTTTGCAAAATTTGTCTAGGAATTTCATAAGCACTGCTTTAATTTTTTGTTTTTACCCAACTTATCTCGTACAAAAGCAAATTTTACAGCCAGAAACATAAAGAGTATCTCAAGGAATTCTATAAAATTTTGAACAATATTTACTTACTCTGTAATGTAGCAGTTGGCTTTTATGAAACTGTATATTTTTGTCATATAACCAATTGCTTTGCTGTAAATATATTCAGTAGGATAGAGCTTTCGGTGGTCAAAGTGTTTCCAAAGGCTTTTACTATAATTAAATTGATTCTGCGTATTGTGTATATAATGATAATTGTAAAGGCACTATTATTAGAAGGAGGTTCTTTGGGGTTGATAACTTGGAGGTCAGAAGGAGGACAGAAAATTCATCATTATTATATCTTTGGGGTTTTTTTATGTGAAGTACAAACTGCAAGACAAGACTTGACGTTTGCTCATAATGTGCTTATTTTATAACTAGGGAAGAGGCAATTAGGGTTCAAGAAATTAATCTCAGTCTCTGCAGGTGACATTTCTCATAGTTCTGCTATCAATTCCTATTTGACATAACCTTTTCATTTTGTTGCCAGTACAATATGGGGTTTTTGCCACTCTGTACTTGGTCACTGCACATTTGTGCAAGAGAGGAAGGACAAAGTAGGTGAAATCCTGTGGGGTTATGCTGACATGAAGAGAAGCAGCAAGAGGACAAAAGTGTAACAAGGTGATAGGACTTCTTTTTCTGGGACTGTACACATGTTCTTTTTCAGAGGGGCATTTATTAAGTCGTTCTTTTACCTGAACCTCCCATGGCAAATCAGGAACAAGTGGAAATGCAGTGACTGGTTCTAGTGAACCAAACAAACCCAAGGTCTTGCTCTGGGTCTGACTGAGGTACAGCTCACAGCCCTTACGGTGCTGTGCTTTGCATTGGTAGCTGGATGGGTGTTTATAATAGAGCAGTGTTTTGGCTACTGCCGAGCAGTGCTGTCCCTCTGACATTCTTTCCCCCACCAAATGGGATGGGAGTGGGCAAGATCCTGAAAGGGGACACAAGCAGGCTGGCTGACCCAAATTAGCCAAAGGGACATTCCATAATGTCAGCTCAGATATATAATCTAAGAAAGGGAGGAGGAACATTGCGCGTGCTGAAGCCCTGCTTCCCAAGGAGTGTCCAAACATCGCTGCTGATGGGAAGTAGAGACTGATTTATTTTTTTTTTTCCTCTTTAGCTCTTGCACGCGCAGATCTCCGCTTGTATCTTTCTTTTTGCTGTAATAAAACTGCCTTATCTCTTCCTGCTGGTTTTTCCTCCATCTTATTCTCTCCCCTGTCCCAGTGGGAAAGGGAGTGATAGAGCGACTGAGTGGGCACCTGGCACCCAGCCAGGGTCAACCCACAACACTCCCAAACACCCTTTTAGAATTTAGAGTGTTACTGGACTACAAGAGAAAAGACCTTCATAGAAGAGATGAGACTCAGAAGTGATGGAAAAGAAAAAAGAGACTAAGAATAGGGCTAAAGCTGTCATTTTATAAGAAATTTTTTGCTATTAAATTTTGATACTAAAGAACTTCAAAGAATATTGAATAGGGAGAAACTTTTCCCACTGAAAGTAACATATCAATAAACCAGTTAAAATTTGAGATAATATCACTCACTGAGCCATTTCATAAAATCATTATTCTTATCTATTAGGAAGAAAGCTATAATAGTTGTATTGACAAAAGATCCTCTTAAATATTATTTTTCAGAAGCTGTCTAGAATGCCAAGGAAAGAGAGAGAGATATGAAACCTTCTCAAACAGATGATGTTTGCAATAGCAATGTGTTGTAAGTTTTATGTCGAGGTCTTCACAAGATGGTTGCCAGTATTGAAAATTGTATCTTTGAAACTTAACTTTGTTTTGGCAGAAATTTCTGACTTCTGGGTGAAATTAAGGGCCAGTTTGCTCAGCTCAGCCCTGATAACCTGTCAGTGCCTTGTGGGAACTGGGGGGTTGCATGGCTCATACCCTCACAGTTGGTCTCACCAACATCCTGAGATTCTTGATCTTTTGATATTTGTTTTATGTTTATGCTTCTTTAGCAGTTCATGTCAAACAAAGCAAGTGATTATATTTTCTTACGACTACCAAAGAAAGGCCTGAGTTGGGTTTTCTTGGCAGTCTTTGGCCAGTTTTACGCATGAATCCAGTTCCTCAGCAAATTGATAAAGGACAAGAATAGCTTTAAGCGCCGACAAGGGAGATGGGGAGATGGTGGCTGTAGGCAGAGGTATGGGGAAATTCTGGAACCTAAAATGAGGATCCTTTCCCAAGAGAATCTGTCTTACCTACAGGTACCTCAGATCCCTCAGCCAAAAGTGAGGGTGTCTGTGCAGCTATATGAGGAAATATCTTGTGTTCCCATCTCTGTTCTAGAGGAATATCCTAGACATGTCTTTTAGCCAATTTTGGAAGCAGGACACTGGACTGGATGGACTTTTGATCTAATAGTACAGACTGTGCTGTTCATTCTGCTCCTTTACTTCTCTTTCTCTATCAATATCACGTCTTTTACCCCCCTAAAACCTCATTCTCCTCTCCTGCACCCAAAAGTTCACTTGTCTCTGACAGCCCTCCCCAGGTTGCCTGCTCATGTCTTGTTTTCTTAGGCCAGCTATCATCCTGCTAAGTGCCCTCTCTGCTGCCATTGCATAAATCAGTTCTTCGTATGCCTCTGTAGAGGCTAGGGTTACACATAGTATTACCACTAAATTCCCTTTCCTTACAGTGAGTGGAGTTCCCTGGAGCCTCAGATCCCTTTGCATGATCCTGTGCCCAATGAAATCAATGCTAACAAGAATTACAGGATTTTAGTCTATGGATACCTTTCTCCATTTATTCACTGTAATGATTTCTGCACAAACTGCTTTGAAGTTTATGCCTCTCCACCAAGTTCAGTTTTCAAGGAACACATTTTAATGCAGATAAAGTGAGAATAGGTGCCTTTGTCTTGCCTCCCTCTGTATTTGGGAATTCTTAAACATCTCAGTGTCAGAACCTCTTGACCTACTTTTCCCTGAACTCTGTTCTGCAGTTCAGGGCAGAACACACAAAGAGAAACCAAGACAAACATCCCTCAGAATGACGATTTCCCCCAGCTGGTTTCCTGCATGGCTATTTGCTCTGTCACTGTGAGTCCTGGTCAGCAGAAACCTTTGTCCTGTATAAAAGTTTCTGTGAAGCTTATTTAGGGCACAGCAAGGGTCTCATTTAAACAGAACAAAACCCAAGCGAAGCACAGAACACAGCAACCCAAGTGTTTTTGTTTTGTGTCAGAGAAATGTATAAATATTTTACTGTCATTTTCTAGGAGGTTATGGTGAAATATCTCTTTCTCTGGAAAACAGGAAACACTCTTTCCTGAGGTCCATGTTAATGTGGTGTTAGTGCAATCAGCTTTGTGAGAGAGCATCACTCAAGGCCCTGAGCTGGATCATTCTGGATTATGTTTCTCTTTTTTTCATTTCTTTAGTTAGTTTGGCTTTTGTGTTGTTGTTGTTGTGTTTTTGGTTTTTTTTGTTGTTTTTTTTTTTTGTTGTTGTTGTTGCTGTTTTTTTCCAGGAGCTTTTTCTAAGTCTGAAGACTTTTGTCCTAAAGCCTTAAAAAGAAAAATTTTTTAAAATATTGAAACATTTCCCTAAATGGGAAAATCACTTAATGTAACTGTAACTAGTCTACCCTGTGGAATACAAACATTGAGTTTCTAGGATCTTTTTAGCTCTAAGGATTGAAGAATATAGAAACAGACCCTTACATAAGTCTCTGTGATACTATACAAAGGCTTAGCTTCACATTTCCTTATTGATTAATCTTTCTATTTGGCAAAATTTATGACTTCTCTAACAGATTGCAGAATTGTAGAATAAAAGACTACTACTATAACATATACAGTATTTTCTATCATTAGTAGTGCTCAAATGTAGTGTTTAAATAAATTACAGGTTTTCTTTGAATTGCACTTTGTTAATTTATCTGCAGGTATTGAAAATTCAAGCTTGTTATAGGCTTCAAATTTATAGGGAACATTGCCCTACATCCACTAATCCCACCAGGATTTAGTTAATAGAAGCTTCATTTTTGAAGCCCAAGCAGTGAAAAATTTAAAGTATCATGGCATTCAACAGGACTGTTGCTTTGTTCCAGGCTTAGACATGGTATTAAATACAAGTCTGAAGGGATGCAAACTGCTGTGAAGAATGCAGTAGATGATTTGATTCAGTGTTGCAAATTGACATGCTGGTTACATGTAAAAAATTTTTCAGTTCTGATGTCTGCAAAGAATGCACAACACACTATAAAATTCCAGCATCTTCTTGATAATTTTGTATTAAGAACTTTTTAGCTAGTTTGTCAGGTTCTTTGACTTCTGCCAAAGATGGTGATTGCACTGTAATCCCTCTGAGTAGATGATGTACACTTGTGAGTGTGCTGATCCCATGCAGTCAAAGTGGGAACACCCACTGGTAAGGGTCTGTACATGGAATACTGTCATGCAGTTGAGGCTTAGAAATGTTTTATGTATCGAATGTGAATAAACATGGTCTTCTGGAATTTGGCATTATTTCCCATGGTAGGGGGTCAGCCCCTAGTTCAGGTTTTGCAGGAAAGAAGTTGTCACTAAAATAACTGCGGTGATTCATACAACTGTGACTACCCTCCTGGTAGCGCAGTTTATGACTAAACCTCAATTGAAAACCAGGACGAAACAAAATAAGCATAGCAAAGAATAGCAAAGCAAATGACCAGCTTCTTCAAAACTTGCAGACTGGTACAGGAAGATACAAGCACATGAAATAGGCTGACATGTGCCAGCATGGCCAGAGAGAAAGGCATGGCAGGGCATTGCCACTTAGACTGTGGCTCTGTCTGCATCCATTATTGCTTTCATAGCTTCCTCCTTTAGCACAACAAACTGCCTAAATTGCTGTGACTCATACTGGAGGTCAGAATACTGCATACTGCAAAATGATGTCATTTAGTGCTCTATCATGTGACCCTCTGGTCACTTATTACACAGCTATGTGAAACTGGGATATTCCCCCGTAAGGGCTGTGCAGCTTTTGTGCTGAGTCAGCATTTAGGGAGGCAAATGTTTTCCCAGTTTTCAATAAGGGATAGAAGAGTGAGCTCCTGTACCTGTAGGTATTACAGGCCTATCAGTCTCTGTCATTGGTCACAGCCAGCATGGGCTCATGAGGGGAAAGTCCTGCTTATCAAAAACTTAATCTCCTTTTATGACACCACTACCCAGCTACTTGATCAAGGGAAGCCAGTTGATGCAATCTTTAAGTAATGTCAAGTCTTTCAATATTGTCTCTCACAGGATCCTTCTGGACAAAATATCCAGCTCACAGCTGGATAAATTCATGTGATGAGTGAGCAGTTGGCTCACAGGTCAGGCACAAAGGGTTACAGTGACTGGCTGGCAGCAGACTGGACTCCTGTCACTCGTGAGTTTCCCCATGACTCCATGCTCAGCTCAGTGCTCTTCAACATCTTCATAAATGACTGGGACACAGGACTTGAATGTATACTAAGGAAGATTACCAATGACACAAAATTGGAGCTGGTGACTCCCAGGAAGGCAGAAAGGCCCTGCAGAGAGACCTCGACAAATCAGAGGACTGGGCAGCAGGGGCCGGGTTCTGCAGCTGGGATGGGGCAACCCTGGATGTACAGACAGTCTGGGGAATGAGAGGCTGGAAAGCAGTGCTGCACAAAGTGACCTGGGAGTTGCTGGTCGCTGGCAAGTTGAATATGAGTCAACAGTGCCCTGGCAGCCAGGAGGGCTGGGGTGCATCACAAGGCACTGTGTCCTGGGGAGCATCAGGCACAGCATCTGAAGGAGGGGATTGTCCCTCTCTGCTCTGCACTGGGGTGGCTTCACCTCGAGTCCCGTGTGCAGTGCTGTTTGCCACAAGCTAAGAAGGATATAAAGTTATTAGAGAGTGTCCAAAGGAGGGCTACTAAGATGGTGAAGGAGAGTCTGAGGTCACTTGGCTTGTTCAGCCTGGAGGAGACTGAGAGGAAACATCATCATACTCTACAACTTCCTCATGAGAAGAGGCAAAGGAGCAGGCACTGATCTCTTCTATCTGGTGACCAATGAGAGGATCCAAGGGAATGGCCTGAAATTGTGTCAAAGGAGATTTAGGTTGCATATTAAAAAAAGTTTCTTCACCCAGAGGGTGGTTGGGCACTGGAACAGGCATCCCAGGGAAGTGGTCACAGCACCAATCCTGACAGAGTTCAAGAAGTGTTTGTACAATGCTCTAAGACACACAGTGTGATTTCTGGATGTTTTCTGTGCAGGAGTTGGATTCAGTGGTCCTTGTGAGTACCTTCCAGGTATTCTCTGTTATTCTATTATTCTGTGATTTAATTGCTACTATTTCTCCCCATTTTCAAGTGTGTATTTTTAAAAGTCAGTAACTGATTTGCTTTGTAATTCTGAAGAAAGTAATTGTCAGAAGTATAAAAGTTCTGTAAAATGTTAGCAATATGTCAGCTCGTTATCCATACATGTACATGTAGCAAATATTGACCTCAAGAGAATAAAACTCAACAATCATCCATAAATAAATTGATCTGACAGCAAGTTCACATAGTGCTGCAGGCAACATCTTGAAACAGGTTTTCCTGTAGTGAAATTTGAAAGTTTGGAAGAACGCAGTGTGAAAACAACACCTACAGTTTCATTGGGTTGGAAATGTCAGCATATCACACATAAGACGAAACTCGGTACTTTCTGCATTGGGCATGAAGGAGAGCTAAAGATGGAATGGCATGCAGGTGCTGAAGTGTGGTATGAATCTTTCTTCACATTCCTTGGGAAAGGTCATTCAGCTACAAACACAGTGTCATCCTTATGGGAAATTATTTTTGTTGAAACTAAAATCTAAATTTATATTAAATAAAATACAGACTTGTCATGAGCTCTCTAATGTCACACTGTAGGCAGTAAACGATTGTTAGTTCTATATTGCAAACCCAATTTTATATTAAAGAATGGTTGTATTGATAAACAAAGCTTACACATCAAGATAAGAATCTCTGACTGTGTATCTGTGGGGCAGAAATTCAACCTTGTGGTAAAAAGAGCTGCATTGACACTTAGGAAATGTGTGTTTCAGTCCTGATCCTGCCTCAGATTTCCTGTATTATCTTTGAAAACTTAGTCTTTGTTTTTAGCTGTAAAACTGGGATGAGACAATTTCCTCTAAAACATTCTTCAGTTTATAAACACTCTCAGTGAAGGACACTTGCATGTGTGTGTCCTGCATTGACCTTCAGTAAATGAAGGTCCTAAGACATGCTGTAATAAAGATAAAAACTACAAGTGCAGAAGGTGCCATTTCGTACAGAAAATGCTGTTGTGACAAAATTAACAATTTTTTGGAGCTTGGCTAAGATGTTCATGACATTTCCACATGGGATTTTTCCCATTTGTAGAATAAGGTTTCCAAAGAAAGTTCTCATAACATATTTAGCATACACACATTTTCAAAAAGAGGTATTTAAAATTTACGTTTTGGGAGAAATTATGTATCTGTGTTTTTCTTCTGAATGAAGAACAAAAACATTGAAATGTCAATATATCAGTGAACTGGAGAAAACTAGCATTTACAAGATGAAAATACTCCTCCAAATTCTATTGAAATTAATTTTCTCTCTTCTGAGAATTTAGTTAAGGTTTCCTTTCTTCTGTAGAAAGTTACTTCTACAACACATTCAATATCTTGACTTCATTATCTGTTTTTTGCTTTTACCCTAATGTTGATGCTTTTTCAATATTTTCAGCTTACTTATGTGTGCATGCTCTGTAGTAGCCACTTGAAAACGCAGTGATATTTATGAAAATAAAAGGAAACAAGTTTGAATAGAGATTCTTATTGCAGAATTATCTTTACAATGCAGAGTCTTGCTTGCTCTTACAATGCATTTTCACTGTGATTTATGAACAGTGTACACACAGCAGTTGCTGCTGAAGTAGTATGAAGGAAAATTAAGTTTGTAAGGATATCCGCTGTGGTAAAACGTTAGTGAATCACAGGTAATTCAAAGATAATATCATGTCCTGTTTCCTTTTTATTGCCTTCTGCAACCTCATCTTTAGGATGATTTTTTTATCTGTAGTAATACTTATTTGGTTTGCCTAGTTCTACAAGAACAGTTTTGAGACACTCAGCTTTAAACTGGCACTGAAATTTTATTTGCTTTGCTTTTCTTCTGGAATTCAAAGTTTAAAACTGCAGGGATTGAAAAAACAGCAATGTCATGCGTATCATTCCTTATTCTACCAATGAAGCAGTGATGAGAAACAATAATTTAAGTCGATACTCCTGAACATTAACAGTTCTAAATCTGCAAAATTCAGAGAAAGGAGAGGAATGTGTTGTTTAACACAGTATTCTGTCTGGAGAATAAGTTTTCAAAGGACAATATTTTTCAGAAGATTTTTCCTTTGGGATAAATAATCACTGGCAATGAGCAAGGAACTGGAAAAAGTCATATTCCTGAGCAATATTTCAGAGTATTTTGGAAATGCTATGAGCTGTTAATAGTTTTTGCCAAGAAAAAAAAGGAAGGAATGGAAACTGACAAAAAAGGTTGCTGGAAAATAACAGAAAAATCATAAATCTTCATGTTAGCTTACATCCAGGCAAACAGAAAAAAATTTGCCTCTTCTGTTTTTTTTTTTTTCTCTTTTTTTTTTTTCTTTTTTTTTTTGCTTGATTGGTTTGGTTTAGAGAGGGGGGTGGGAGGAAATTGGAGGCTATCATGGTTTTGTGCTTGATTTTAAAGCCAATGCTTGGATTCAAAAAGGACAAAAAGGACCTGTTAAACTTTCACTCATGTTTCTTTAAAACACATCCTTTTATTCCAAGTCCCACAAATGTCTTTTATTAAAAAGGTGTCAGGTACATAGGGTCTTAATGTACTTTAACTGCTTGGAATAGAAATAATGGGACTCTTCTTTCCTAATTTGAGGCAAAAATGTTTATGGGTTTTTTTATCGGATTTTTGTTTGCCTTTGTTTCTGATGAACTAAAGGAAAGTCAAGGGTGACTCTTTCATTTAAATCTGAAAGTGGCAATAATCATAACAGTGATTTCCTGTAGAAGAAAAACCTGTAGCTTAAATATCATTCCTGTGACAAGTATGTCACCTACAATTACCTGTCTTCTTCTTTTGGAATAATGACAATCAGAACACTCCTTAAGAGAATTATCAGTAAAGGGCTAATCTTGTAGATATTCTGTAGAATTCAATGCAGAGAGAAGCTCCAGTATTTCAGAATTCTTTCAAATGAAAATTTTTAAAGTCAAATATGTAAATGGACATTGTGTTTCTGTAACATGAAAACCAAAGTGTTTGCATGAAGAGATGGCTAATTTATCATTCTGAAGAGAAATTTTCATTAATAAGCTGGATGAAAATGGTGCCTGAATGCATAGAATTTTCATCTAATATTACACTGGTAGAAATGTGTTAACAGTGACAGGTGTTTTCCATATTCAAGTCTGTAGTGAAAATGGCCTCTAAACCAGCAAACATCAATATCAGTGCTCACCTGGTATACAAGAAAGAACCCTGTTTGTTACAACATGATTACTGACATGAATAATATTAAATCATAAAATCTTAGAATCTTCTGGCTTGGAAAGGAACCTTAATGCTCATCTAGTTCCAACCCCTTGCTATGGGCAGGGACACAGTTACACTAGAATAGGTAGCTCAACCTGCTATGCAACCTGGCCTTAAACACTTCCAGAGATGTGTCATCCACAACTCTGGACAACCTGATGTAGGAAAGATTGTTCTCACCTGGAGAAAGTGGGGAAACAGCAGAGAGCAAGATCTTCTCATCCATCTCAACTTTATGGAGCAAAATAATAACATCAAGGTTTTTCCAGCACTCATAGAAAAATTATAAATGTGAAAAATTAAATTTCACTGGGACAACAGCAACTTCTTCATTTATTTCAGAGGAGACAGAGCTTTGCCACAGGACTTTTCTGATACATTTTAGCATAAGAGCTAAAAAGAATCCATTTTCTAGGTGTTGGTTGTTTTGGAGGTTTTTTTTTTGAAGGTGTTTATGCATGTCTCCAGTAAACCACAACGGCTGAGAATGAAAATGTCCTATTACTTGGCTGCTCTTGTAGAAATATTATTTCTTTGTGTATACTATTCATAGAAGTGTTTCTCTTCTATGTAGTAGCATTTGCTTCAAACAACTGCCATCTTTTCCTCTTCTCTCTTATAGCACTTTAGGTTCCACTGCATTTTCTTTAACAGGGTGGATTTCCTGCCAAAGTTGCCTTTTGAACCTCTAAATCATATGTTAGCAAATATGAAAGAAAGAGAAAAAAAAAGAGATGGTCCGATGAGAAATAGATGAATAATGATTATTGAAATACTGTTGAGAAAGAGGTATTTCAGCCTTTATCTTCCCTCAAGCTGTCAGTTTGTGAGCCCTGAAGGGCTCACTGGCAGTGGCATGTCACGAAAAACTACAATGGCCCTTTCAGGAATGAATCAGAGACAAAAGTAGTACTGGAAATGCAATTTTAGTAGGAGGCCTCTAAGCATACATTAGATGCTATTGCTCAGAAATCTTGCGATGCTTGCAAACCCTCAGTCCAACCAACTGCAAGCAAATTAGGCTTCTTTCAGAGCACCCTGTATATTGCTCTACTTCTTTCTGTCCTTCCTCACATGGACTTGCACTTCCTCCCTGCCTCACTGACTGCAATCTCACCAGTGGTTTCAAAACAGAATTTCTTCCTCCACCTTTCAAGGGAGGGGAGCTGCAGGATAACACTGTGTGTAAGAGAAGAGGAATGTGGAAGCTAAGCCATCTAAGCCATTTGCTGCATTTTCTCACTAACTAATAATAGTTTTCAGGCTTTGCCTTGCCAAATGTCACAAGGCAAGGAATATGGAGAAAAAAGAATTGGGAAGAAGGGGGCTTAAAAATATCATTTAAAGAAATAGGTGCTGGTTTCCTTTTATTGCTGTCCCTGCCCTGTCCCTGCTGTACCTTGCAAATATAGGATCAGATTTAAAAGTATTTGGGACAGAAAAGATCAGAATAAAAGGATTTTTTTGCTTTCTTATAGAACACAAATTAGGATTTCTAGAGATTTTTCTCTAGAGACTATGAGATTATTTTTTAAAAAAATCTAGACTGTCATTCTAACAGCACTGAGAATAATGAGTTTCCTTAGTCTTGCAGGTTTAGGAGCTTAGTAATTTTTCTAAGATCCCATGATTTATGGTTTTCAGTGTTTACTTGCAACACTTCCAGCTATTCCAGCTGAGAGTGAAAACCCTTTGTTTATTCCTTTCCTCTCTCTCTCTGTTCTTGAGAAACAATATTCACATCTCTTCACAGCTGTAACACATCCTTAATGCTGCTGAGGGCATCTCTGGCCCTGTATAATTGTAATTTTCATGCTGTTGTCACTTTCCTGTACCTGGCACTGAAAGGCTTTCAATGTTTTGACAACTTTCCTGTGTTTTCTCCAGCTTGAAGTTTCCTTGTCTGTCACTTGCATGATGCATTTTAATTCCAGGATGTGTAATTTATAATGCATTGTTACAGTCAAGACTGAAGCTCTGAGAAAACAAACTTTTTAGAACTGGGAAAGAGTTTGGAAAACAGAACTGATTGATTTACTTACTATATGTGTTGTGGTCCTCCCATCTGAAGAAGATTCAGAGGAAGACAAGAAAAATATCAATGTATGAAAATCTTCCCTACAGCTGTAGGGAACTTTCTAATTTTGAAAGAAGTCAGTGTACATGATAAAGGTCAGTAACACATTAATAGTGTCAAGAAGTGGTTGTTCTGTGCCACAGTCAGGAACAAAGAGACTTAGTGAAATAATAAATGCAGCATTTAAAAGGCATGAAGCACTTTTCTCCCTCTATATGTAATTTAAATGATGACTCTCAATTTGCGAGGAGGTCAAAATTATAAATTGGTTCAAAAAGATACTAGGCAAATTCATGAATAAGAAGAGTATGAAATACAGTGGCCCAGAGGTAACCTCGAGTTTGAGGAGTCTCTAAACTACTGATTACTGTCATCTGTCAAGAAAAGGGTCATAACTATATGTACTTTATTATTCTACAAGCACCAGCTACTGTCTACTGTAAGGAAAAATCTGATCTGGGACAAGAAATATACCCATTTATTTTGCTTAAGATTGAAAATTGATGTCCATGAGTTTTCAAATAACATAGAAGAAGTGAGAATTCAACTACAAATGCATTAAAGGAGTACGAAGAATTAAATACAATGTTAAAATGACATGCAAGTAGTAATAATAGATTAGAATGACAATTCAGCCTAAGTGAAATTCTGAACAAAAAAATGTACTGAGATTGGGAAAAGTTTCTTCCTAGAGCTACTAGAAACAAAAAAAACACTTGAAAATGTACTTACTGTGAGAGAGAATGCTGAACTGACATCCAGATGGCGTAATTTAAATGCCACAAAGAATGAGTTTTTTTCAGTGGATGCTGGCTTCATCATGGCACACACAATTGGTCTGTGGCTCTATGGATCAAGTATGCTCTAAATTGCATCTAATATGACTTCATAGAATGGATGACAGATCTCTTTACATCAAACAAATCTGGTTTTTTAATTGTGCAAACTTGAAGTGCATTAGCTTCAGGGATTTTTCCTTGGATTACTGAGAAGATTTGGGCCTAACACTCCAAGTTTGAAAGATGTCTGTGTCTGGGAGAACACAATAAAGACCCTCTCACACCTGCTAGGTTCAGCAGAAAGGAGGGAAAAGACCCTTTATTTATATATGTCACATTCTTATAGAATTCTGAACTCTACAAGGGATTGGAGGACATGTCACTTCCTTCTCAATCCCACTGGAGAAAAAAGATGCTCATCAAAGTTCTCTTATCTCAAAGGAATGAAATCCAGAAAATATCGTTAAGTAAACATTGGCTATTATTTACATGAACTGTGTGAAAAAGAATTCTGACTCCAAGATTAAAACAGAGGCTTTAGCAAAAACCAGGGCAACAGATGTCTCCAGGAAAAGTTTCTTCCTGTTTTCGAACTTTTAGGATGGCAAATAAACAGTATTTACTTTAAAGGCCTCTCAGAAGTCTTAAAAAGTTATCCAAAACTTTTAATGACTACCAGAATTTCCATAAAGGGAAATGTTTTTTATCATAAACGTTGTCCTTAAAACTTTGTCTTGGGCAACACCATTGTCTCCATTTCTTCCCAGAATGAAAAATCAGTGGGAGGCTGAAAAGCAAATCAATCAGGCAGAAGAGACCATGAGGAGATGGGTCAGAAGGAGAGAGACAGGTATTATTCAGACTTGTAAGGTGCAGCTAGGCTCATCCATGTTTTGTCACATGTGGCAAATGCATATATTTACACAAGCAAAAGATCTTTCTCTAAGCTCTGTCAATGCAGTTAAGAAGCTAAAAAATAACTTATACAATTTTTTGTCCATTAATGAGATTCAAATACCTGCAGGTTGACATAAGCTCTAATTGCATGTTTGGGAGTGAAATTTTCTTCTTTCATTGCTCAGTCTGTTTTCAACAAGGTGGATATTTATGGGAATGTGAATGATTCTACAAGTGGTGATTTAGAGGCGTAATTGGAGTATATCTGAAGTATTACCACATGAATTTCTGATCTATTTGCTCAATTTCTCTTTCTTGAGTTTTTTTTTAGAGTGTGCAAGGCAGGTAATGTAAAATTTCTACTGTCATCTAATAACTGGGTCACCTCTATAGAACACATTTGAAGGTATTTCCATTAGTATTACATCAAATATAAAATTTTATTATTTTTATAAAAAGTTACTCTTTTGACAGAAGACAGCTTGAAATTTTAATGCTACTTGCGTTTCTTGAAGACTGGGCAGACTGAAAGTCTAACTCGTTAAATCAAATGGTGTCTGGAAGTTCCATAGAAAAGATGAACCCTAAAACTAATGAGCATGACATAAATGTGATGGCACAATTGCTTGGTTAATAGGTCATACTTTCTAAACCAATGGCGTGTGTTGTGATTAATAAAATATCCTTGCCTAAACAAGACATTACAGAGAGTTAAGACTGAAGTTTAAGAACAATGGGCATTTAAACACAAAATATCCCAGAACACTATGATACATAATGAATGTAAATTAATACAACTTTGAAGGAGGGATAATTCCAAGAAGAAATGTATCCAGTTCCTGGCAGCACTTATGGGATTTACAAACATATTTAAAGGCTCACAATTTTTACTTCATGCAATTTCATTCTAACTTAGTGAGGTTGCAGATAGCTTTGCCCTAAATTTGCCTTGCATAACTAAGACATGATTACTATACCTATTAAATTTACTGGAGAAGAAGCTTCCCAAATCCAAACTAAGACTGAGGCATGACTTAGGAGACTGTGCAAGTCTGTACGTGCATATGTGTCTTTTCTTTTTTTCTTGCTCTCTACATATCAGTGATGCCTTAGGTTTTAACTTTTATATTTTTTTAAATTCTGTATTGCCTAGTGTGTAACTCTGAAGTTCCTTGCAGCTTGGTAACTGCTCTCTTAGACCAGATAGACACATCAAATCTTCTCTGAGCTTGCTATTCAAGGACACTCAGGCTGTCCTAGGCCCAAAGGTGTAAAAAAGGGCCGCGAGAGAGATGGAGAAATTGAAGAAATTACATCATTAGCTAAAGTTTTAATTGGTGAATTTATGCTGATATGCAAATGGACCAAACCTGTGAAAGTGTAAAGAACTCGTGACTTGTCGTCCATCTTGGGGTCCATTTTGGAAGTAACCTCTGGCTCCCCAGGGTGGTACCTTTGAAGGCCTTTCAAATAAACACCTACCTTTATTCCCTTACTCTTGTCTAGTCTCTGTTTCTAGGTAGCTGGAGAAGGCATCACCAGCATGAGCTATGCCTGTTTTATGCTGGCTGCTATTCAGATCATGGAATTGAAACAGCAGGCTAGAAATCCTATACAGAATGGAGAAATGTCATAACCTTTCCTGCCTCCTTCCAACCATGCATCCTGTGCTATTCAGGTGGCTAAGGAGCGGCAGAAATCATATGGTAAAGTGTGCACTGACAGAAAAATTATAAATTGTAGTATAGCTTCTTAGCCTGGAAAATGTGATGGAACCTGTTAATGAAGTGTCATGAACCACTGACTAAACGGATCACATGTAAACCAAAAGTCTTGGTGTCCTTTATTAGGCAGACAGTTCTGATTTCATACAAAACCTGTATCAAAGAAGAATAGTAGCTGCCTCTTGAATCAAGTCAGATTGAGAGATCTGACCATGAGAGGTTAGAAAATAGCCTGAAAAAGAGGTTCAGGGGACCTGATTTCCCACGTTGTTCTGGCTTGCTTGTTTAAGTCTGAGTTTCTATCTTCAGGCTAGTGCTGAGTTATAATCTTAAAAACTTTCAAAGTATTAAATATTATTTGGAACTGTGATTTCCAAGGTATTGGTACTCTGTGAAGCCTTTCTTGGTTTTGAATAGAATTGAAATCCAGAAATCACCAGACCAATCTGACCACCTTCTACAGCAAAATAACATTTTTTGTTGACATGGGGAAATCAGTAGATATTGTGTGTCTGGATTTCAGCAAAGCATTCAACATGGTTTCCCATGACCTTTTCTTGGAGAAACTGGTATGATACAGGATGGGCAGGTGGTCTGCAGGATGGGTAGGGAATTGGCTCACAGGCTGCACTCAGAGAGTGGTAACCAAAGGTTCCTACTCTTGCTGGCAGCCAGTCACAAATAGGGTACCCCAGAGACAAATACTGGGACACAGTGTGTCAAACATCTTCATTAACTCTGAGATTAGCTTAGTTAGTTAAAGCATGGTGCTAATTAACACCAAGATCATGGGTTAGATCCCTGTATGGGCCATTCACTCCATGATCCTATGAGTCCTTTCCAACTCAGAATACTCTGTGATTCTGTGATAAAATCTCTAAATTATGGTATTGGAATGACCCTGGTGGAGTTTGCTGATGACTCAAAATGAGTAGTGAAGTGAACACATCAGAAGGGAGAGACATCTTACAGAGAGTTGAGAGACCTGGACTGGCTGGAAGTTTGCTCACACTCTCAGGTACAGAGAGGAAGGTACAGACAAAGCTTAATAAGGCCAAATTCAAAGTCCTGCTCCTGCATAACCAAAGAGAACAGTACAGATTAGGATGTGTGGCTGAAAGGGACATGGGGGTCCTGGTGACAGCAAGCTTGATGAGTCAGCAGTGCACCACCATGACAATGAAAGCAAATCAGATCCTGGGTTTTATCCACAGGGGCATTACTGTCTGACCTAGATAAATTATCAACCTAATCTATTCAGCCCTTGTCAGGCTGAGAGGAGACCTTATAATTGTCTACAACTTTCTCACGAGGGGGAGTGGAGGGACAGGCACTGATCTCTTCCCTGTGGTGACCAGTGACAGGACCCAAAAGAATGGCATGGAGCTGTGTCAGGAGAGGTTTAGGTTGGATATTAGAAAAAAGGTTCTTCAGCCAGAGGGTGGTTGGGCACTGGAACGGGCTCCCCATGGCAGTAGTCACAGCACCAAGACTGTGTGACTCCTGGGGATGGTGCTGTGCAGGGCCAGGAGTTGGACCTGATGATCCTTGTGGGTCCCTGATAACTCAGGATATTCTGTGATTCTATGATTCTAGCTATGTCCCCACAGTTTGAGAAAGACACAGAGAGATGGAAGAGGATCCAAAGGAGAACCATGGAGATGATTAAAGGGCTGCAGAATGGGTGCTTTAGCAAATCATGGTATTCTAAAGCAGCTCTACTTATCTTTAGCTATATAATCAAATACTAAAAAAGTTCAATTTCCTGGTGGATTGAAGTTGAAAAAAGGTGTTTTGAGGTATAAGTGTTACTTTTTCATCTATTTTTCTCCCCAATTTCTATCCCATTTGCAACTAATGAGGTTTAAATATGTCAGTTGCCAGCAGCAGTAATAAATTATCTTCCAGAATGTGGGGCTGATAATCATGATTTTCTTAAGCTGATCACATTATGCCACTGCATCTATCCAGCAGTACACAGTGTTCATCTGAGCAACCCAGCTGACATAATGAAATATAATTATTCTTTTCAATTGTTCATTTAAAATATAATGGTATTTTAAAATTGCTGTGCAATTTAATACACTCATGGAATATAATTGCCTTCTTTCAGCTTGTGTATGTTATAGAATATTATAATTTTCTAAACTTTCATGCATTCTTCTGTCTTCAAACTTATAGTCAGCATGATTTGAATTAATATCTATTTTTATTGCTCATTCTGAGTCATCATGCTAATTTATCAATGGCCTATAGTCTTCAAATTTGTCATAGCTTCTGAAGTAGCCCTGGTTGAAGTCCTCTGGACCTTAATATTACTTGACATTGTCGTTTACTAGGTCTTCACAGACTAAACAGAGATACTTTCATGGTTGTGACTAACAGTATTCCCCAAAAGACAGTGCAGAGCTGCACCACAAATGGAGATCACAGAAGAAACTGGGAGAAGAGTCACAAGAAATTCCTGGCTCAAAATATTCTATGGATGAGAAATAGATTGCTTAGTGTATTGGGCTTGGGTGGTGAGGTTTTGGTAGTGGAAGGAATACAGGATTGGCATCTCAGAGAAGCTGCCAGAAGCTTCCCTGTGTCCAACAGACCCAATGCCAGCTGACTCCAAGATGAACCCACAACTGGCCAAGGCTGAGCCCATCAGCAACAGTGGTAGCACTTTAGGGATAAGACAGTTAGTTAAGAAGGTGGAAAAAAAAATATTATGCAGAAGTAATTGTGGCCAGAGAAGAGAGGAGTGAGAATATGTGAGAGGAGCAGCCCTGCAGACCCCAACATCATTGAAGAGTAGGGGGAGTGTTGCAGTCAGGATTTCTGCAACCTTCCCGAAGACAGTGGTGCCCGTGGAAAGAAATAGGGAAAGGTCTTTGCATAGTTGTTTCAGAGATGCTTATTTCCAGTCCTGCATGGCTGCAAGCCTGAGGGACAAAGACTTAAGATTCATGGGAAAACCAACCTAAATTCTCAGGGCAGGGGACATTCAAAATGGCCAATAGGAGAAACAAGACCTGGGTACATTAGCATTAGGAGAGGGAAACCCCATGTCCAGGGCATGC
Source organism: Platysteira castanea (assembly GCA_013397175.1). Lineage (NCBI taxonomy): Eukaryota > Metazoa > Chordata > Aves > Passeriformes > Platysteira > Platysteira castanea. The sequence goes on along the minus strand of VYXC01010850.1, from coordinate 171,323 downwards.
TTCTACCCCAGGGTCCATTCTTCCCAGGGGGAAGGGGAGAGCCCCACAGGAGGGGAACCTCCACACTGGAGAAGGTGCTGCAGGCACTGGATCAGAGATATCCTCGCAGCCCATGGTGAAGGCTATCCCCCTGCAGTCAATGGAAGTCCATGGAGGAGCCTGCAGAGAACCACCTGCAGCCCATGGAAGACCCCACGCCAGATCATGCTGGGGCCTGAAGGAGGCTGTGGCCTGTGGGAAGCCCATGGTGGAGCAGCCTCCTGACTGGACCTGTGAACCCTTGGAGAGAGGATGCCATACTGGAGCGTGTTTGCTGGCAGGACTTGTGACTTCATGAGTAACCCAGACTGGAGCAGCCTGTCCCTGAAGGACTGCTTTCCATTGGAGGGACCCACGCTGGAGCAGGCTGTGAAGAACTTCAGGAAACTGTGGGAAGGACTCACAGTGGATAAGCTTGTGGAGGACTGTCTCCCATGGGAGGTACCACACAGTGGAGCAGGTGAAGGCTGTGAGGAATTCTCCCCTGAGGAAGAAGCAGTGACAGAAATGTGTGATGAACTGACTGCAACCTCTATTCCTCATCTCCCTGTGCCACTGAGGGGAGGAGGTAGTCAATTGGGAATAAAGCTAAGTCCATGAAGGAGGGAGGGGTTAGGGGAAGGTTTTATTTCTAATTATCCTACTCTGATTTTGATCGGTAGTAAATGCAACTAATTTTCTCAAGTGGAGTCAGTTTTGTCCATGACAGTAACCAGTGAGTTATCTCTTCCTGCCCTTATCTCAACTCATTTTTCTTTTGTTTTATTTTCTCTGCCCTGTGCAGCTGAGAAAGGGAATGATAGAGGGGCTTTGGTGGTCATCCGGCCATCAGGCCAGGTCAAATCACCACTTTATGCAATTCTTTAAAGAAAAGTGAGAGAATGAAAGAACTGCAGGAATTATTTTTTAAATTGCATGCTTTTAAATTCCCTTTTTTATACTATCTGACATAAGGGAGTTAGTTTCTAGACTGGCCCATCTGAAGTGGGTGGCAATTTTACCTATGGCATATTAAATAAACATCAGTTCTTGTTGATGTTTATCTGTGACTCTAGATATGGTGCAGTCTGTTTAGGTGAAGTCTATGGACCATTACCAAAATACCCATGGACAGAAGCAAGGACTTCACACAGTCAAGAGGGATCAGCAGGAGACTTTCTTTACCAGACACTGAGTTATTGCTCCCAATGTATTTTTCCTGAAGTGGACAACATCCCCCTAAATCCATAGTGGTTCCTGCTTCAGAGTCTTTACAATAGAGGCATTGATCTTGCTGCTAAAGAACTGAACTGAGCATTTCACATTCAGTAAACATAAATATTTATGCCTTGAAACTCAACTAGTCAAGAGCTAACACCCAGGAAGAGCAATTTTTGAAAGAACAAGTGTTTTGCTTTGTTTTCAAAATAAATTGAAAAATATCATGTTGGAGATATTTCCCACGGATTGAAGCAAAGCCAGATTCTTCTCTTCATAGCTCCATGTTCTGGCACTAGTACTAAATTCTTGAATACTCCAGATTTCCTGAATGGTTCTGTCCTTTAACAAAATTAGTCTATGTAATCTGGAAGAAGAAGGCTGCCCCCTTTTTTGTGAAATGGGGTAGAATCATGACTGTGATTCTTCTGCACTCAAGCAATGTCCATCTGGCATGACTTTTAAGACCCTCATCTCTGTAGTGCATAAGGCCTTCATGAAGATCAGTTAATTACTCCTAATAATACTTCAGGTGTTTTATCATCTCTACTTTACTCAGGCCGTAGGAGGATAATAAAGATCAGACAAAAATGATTGATTATGTATCGAACCACATTTTTAGAGGACTGTGCTAATGATTTAACAAAGTTATCTCTCTTATCTTCCTGTGTTCTCTCAATTTCTAGTTTATTAAAAGAAAAAAAAGTGACCTTGTGATCTTTCTACAAATGTCAAGTATTAAACACTTTATGCAATCCTTTAAGGGAAAGTGAGAGAAAGAAAGAACTGTAGGAATTATTTTTTAAATTGCATGCTTTTAAATTCCCTCTTTTATACTATCTGATTTTAGGGAGTTATATCAAAATAAGCTTCTAAAGCATAAACCAAACTGGTAGGGAACAGGCACAAGTCTAGAAAGACAGGAAGTCTCCCGGTGGGGAAGTATCCTCTATCTCCATCAGACTGGAAATTTACTCTTCCCAAGTTTTAGGATGAGGCTAAATGGAGTCTCCAGGAAGGGGTGGGATGGGTTCTTAGTTATCAGAAATGCAGAGCAGTGGTGATATGCTGTGAGCAAGATAGGTGACATCCTCTCCTAGAAAGAGCTGGTAGGAATTAACTGAATTCAAATTTGATCACAAAACTATGAGTCTGTGTCTTTTTTTTGTATAAACACACTTTTTCAAATACTTGAGAGAAGAGATACCTAAATAAAACAATGTTCTGAAAATGCTGTTTCTATGCCTTTCGAATATGTGAAACACCAGCTTCTGAATGAAAGCTCCTGGGGACATGAACAGTAATCTCTTAATTGTTAATTTTTAATATGACTAAAAACTGGTGTACCACAAAGAAGGATCATGGTCTGAAGAGTTTGCCCATGCATTTCTACTTACAGTCAAGTGTAAAAATCCATGCACCCATTTGGTAAAGCTGAGTGTAGAGCTGTCAGCCTGATGTTTTTTGTCTCTGGCAGAAGGATAATGTTATGAAACTAATACTTGTTGAAGTCAGGTGCAGCTTTCTGAAGACAGTTTTGACCTGTAGGAAGAATCATAAGACGATATTTTTATGCATGTTCATGGATTTTATTTTCTCTTCCAGCTGGCTGGGTTGGGAGCCTGGACCAGACTGAAGACCCCTGGGAAAACCCCACAATTTCCCAGGGAACATGAAATGCCCAATGGGATACAGAACCTGAGAACAGGTGACAGAGAGCAGGGGTCCAAGAAACCCCATGTCCCGCCATGCGTCCCCCCAGGGCCCCCTCCCCCCAGGGGAAGCGGGGGCACCTCCTCACCTCACCCTTTTGTTTTAATTAAAAAATGACAAAATTATTTCAAAGCAACCCTCTGAGTCCCAAAAGTCCAAACAGAGCATTTCTGGAGCATCCCAGAACTGGCAGGAGAGAGATGGAGGTCTTCTGAACACACTTTGTTGGGAAACTGAGGCAGAAGAGTGTTTTTTCCGTTTGTACCTGTTGATGCTTCAAGCAAAGATGGTTATTTCTTTCCCTCCCCACCTTTTATCCTCCCACAGACATCGGAGGGGGATTGTGGGGAAAGGGAATTGCATGGGGAAACCATAGGGTGAAAAATGGACCAGAAATAAATTGGGAATAATAGGATGGGGGCAAATTTGGTATAAGGAAAAAGGGGAAAGTAGGCTGAGGGTAGGGAAATTGCTGGCATGGATATGGTTTAGAATAACTGTGATTTTTTGCAAATTTACTTCCTTTGACTGGTAAACCCCCAGGGCCTGTCACGTGGGCTGCTTGTGGGCCCCTCCTGCCCTGAATTATCTTAAACTCCACCACCTCTCCATTTGCTAAGCTAGGGATCAATTTTGGGGGGTTGTTCTTTTCAGTTGCAGTTTTATGGACGAACACATCTTCTTCATTGTCACATCTAGTTATAAAACCATAATTTTGTTTAACATTATATCATCTTACAGTTTCCAGAACTTTTGTTGCAAGAACTTCGCTCATGGGTCTGTGTCTGTGCTGTTTTAGCCCTTGTGCTGCTGCCGTTGCTTTACTGTTTTCAGTTTCACTTTTGCTCACTGCTCCCACGCTGGCTGGGCCGGGGCTGCCAGGGGCTGCACGGGGGGTGCACCTCCTCAAATACTGGCACAATATATATCACCAAATTCTAGAGTTTAAAGCTGACAAGATTCATCTGACTGAAGGAGTGCCAATCTGTAACCCCTTTACTGCATCCAACCCTTACGCAATTTGGATTTGGCTTCCCTGGGAGGAGAGTATCCCATAGCAAAGCTCTTAGGTGCAAACACTCTGAAGCTCCATGTGTAGGCTGTCCAACATCACAGGGAAAAGTGTATCCAGGAGCCCTTTCTGCCCTTGATGAGAGAAACTCTGTGTTTATTAGCACAGTTTGCCTCATGAAGTCTTATCACTCAGCTTGGGAAGACTGGAGGGTTGGCTTCTGCTGATGAAGCTTGATGCCCCATACCCATACCACTATTTCATTACATTTTCATCTAGGAACTTCAATACTGACTCCAAAGCTGCTGCATGGTTGGCCTAAATAATGGGAAGTTCAGTCACCAGGAGAGTTAGGTGTTGTGTGCCACTGGCAAAGAGGCAGGAGACACCAAGGTTTGAGCTTGAGGCCTCTGCAATGGCAGGGAACTGATTAGGAGAGATGTGCCCACATGATCATAGCAGGAAATTCATGATCTGTGCTGTGCAGAAAGATAAAAATCCCTTGTTTCTGTCATTCCCTTGAAGTTAGTTTTTTTAAGCGTACAAGAGCTTCTTGCCACAGCTTTGTGCTGTGAACTCATGTTGAGACAATTACCTATGATGACCTCTAAGTCCCTTTCTGAATTACTTATTTCCAAGATAGAAATTTGTACAACCTCTAGTCTGGGTTCCTAGCTACCTTATATTATATTTGACCATACAAAATGTACTTATATTACTTTGTGATCATCTACCAAGTGATTAGGGTCTCCCTGCAAGAGTAACAGGACTACTAAGTATACTCTTTGATCTTATCAATTACTAGGCTAGTAAAATTTTTGTAGCTTTAGGTCAGATAAAAATAATGGACAAGAATAAATTCTCTTTGGCCTTATGTTTAAACCTTCATTCCTGACTACTTTCTCAGTATGATTTGCATTTTGAGATCCATAAGGGGACCAAGTTTTGATTAATTTTCCTGTCTTTTAGTTCCAAGATCTTGAGATCAAAAATCAGAAACAGAATTGTCATAATTCTAAGACAATCCCAAACATATAAAATTATAGCTTGCCTGTTGGAGTCCAGAGCATTCCTCTGGCTGCCCTGGGGGGTCTGAGACCTCACCAGGGGGGTCTAGGACCCTGGCAGAGAACCCAGGACACTGTCTTGGACCTCTGTCTATGGGAGAAATTACCAACATTGCAAGAAGAACTACAAGCCACAAGAGTGTGAAATGAACAGTAGTTTAGTATATTACAGGGTGAAAATGTAGAATTTAGGTTTTTAGAATGGGGACTGAGGAGACAAAATGGAGGGCACAGGGCGTGATCCCTTTCTCTTTCTTGTTCCTTCTTTCTCCTCCATCTTCTCCTGTGACGATGGCAAAAATCACTGGTAGAATGGAATCAAGGTAGAAATGACATAGTTAGTATAGGTAAAAATTAATTGGAATAGAATGGTAAATAATAATACATTGTGAGTGAAGATTGGGTCAGAGAACAGGTAGAAAAGGTGTGGGACACCCCAGTCTGGGGCAGTCCTGCAGGAGTTCAGCGTGCGTTCGGCATCTGCAGCGGGAAGCTGCAAGGGCTGAGAGATAAGAAAGAATAAACAGCATTGAAACCTGACCTTGCAGACCCCTTCGTCTTTTCTGGCACTGGCACGGGACTTTTTAAGAGAAAGAGCTAGCCAAAAAGAACTGCACTTGCCTGGGATAACAACCCCGGCACTTGCCTATATCCCTTAGACCTGAAATAAGAAAGGAATAGTTGATTTGAAAAAACCTACTTTCCACAAATTCATGCTGACTGATGGGGAGCAGTTCCAAAGTCTCTAAATTTAATTGGCAATCTCAAATTGGTTCCATATTTTTTTCCAGGAATTGCTATCTAAGTGCTCTCAATTTCTCACAGCCCCTGCTTTTATTCAGTTTTTTAATCGTGGCACTCCTCCAGTCCTTTTAAATTTCTATAAGTTTCAAGTGTCTGTTAATTATGAAAAGTAATAGATACGCTCAGAGAGAAAGTTTCTCAGCAGCTCCCTCTAAGACAATTAGATTTCGTTTATTCTCTTCTGCTGTTTGAATGGCAAATCTTTCATTTTTCTGCAGATGTCTTCCATTTTTTTTCACTGTAAATAGGGTTGAATGCTTTTTGCCCTACACAGCTGAGTAAGGGATAGATTTTCATTTCTTGTTATTACAAAAATTTAACAACCATTGCTGTTCCTCTCCATTTCCTAACAGAGGTTTCTTAATTTGTTACTTCAGTCCTTATTATCTAGTTTGCTCCTTACATGAACTTTAAACTTAGACGATATTATATTGCTGCTTCTGTATGCTTTTTTAAAACACTAGGACTAGATCATTTTTCTCTATTTGGACATAGTTACCTGCAAAAATATTGCAGGTTGATATGCCTGGGAAATATGTTATACCAGAAGAGGAAATGGTGCATCTCAGTGAATTTGCGACAAACCTGATCCTCCTATCCAGACATAGTCTGAATGCCTTTATGTCAAGCACAACTTTTTATTAATTTCTGTTGATTATGCAACCAAATCACTATAAATTTCTTGTTTTAGCACATCCCACTTGGTTTACCAGTCAATTAAATTGGCAGTGCTTTAAGACTGCCTTTTTTAAAGTCTTCGAAATACATACTCTAGTGGTGAATCGTATATTCCTCATGCCTTATGTAAACCTGGTATCTAGTTTTTACAGCTAATATTTGGGAAATTGTTGGTTTTAGGTCTAATTTGAGTGACAGATTTAAAAAAGAACTAATTTTGTTCAGAATCTATAAGGAAAACTTGGTCCTGAGATTTTCAAACATGAGGAAACATGTTTGGTTCTATTTATTTATTTATTTATTTATTTATTTATTTATATGAAATAGCTTTGAAATAGCTTGACTCTATTGTCCTTTGAGATAGTGGATCTTAAATTCACTTAAAGCTTCATTCAGTACTGCAAGGCCAGTGCATTAATCAAATAACGGGCTTAGAAAACACATGATAAAATTTTTAACCACAAACTCTTGGTGCCAGTGGGTCGGGAGCACTCACTGTTAAGTGCTGCTGCATTTGGCATCACTGTTGAGGAGTCAACCTCCAGGTGCCACAAAATCTTATTAACTTAAAATGTCCAAGTGCACTGTTTGTCAGCTGTAGAGTTGCATCCCTTGAGCTCATCACAGTGGATTTATTATGAGGTTAATTTTGCTGGTTTAGAGAAGAGGTGTTTTTGTCACAGCAGATCACTTTTCTGTTGCTGGCCAACTTCTGCCTTCCTCAAACCCTTTTCTTCACCCTTCGTATATTCAGTGAAGGTATAAAGAAAATTTGGGACTATCTCTACATGTATGTGATGCTGTGCTTTGTATTTTCTTTCAATTCCAATGGCTTCAGGCCTAGAACTTATCACCTCTCCTTTATTTTTTGTTTCCTCTTTGTTTGTTTTTTTGCCAAGCAGAGATCATGGCACCCTGGTCTCCCACCCAGATGGAAGCTTTTCCTCAGCATGGCAAACATAATGTTACAGAACTCTCTGCTCTCTCTAGGACACACATACCAGAGGCATCAACAGTGCATCAGACAAAAGCAGTGGGGCATCTAGATGTCAATCACAGTCTGAGATTCTTGCAATATCAAACTCACTGATGCTGCGGGAGGCTTGACTGAAGCCCCAGGAGGAAGAGCAGCAGATGTGATAGGATGAAGGGCTGACCGGCCCCGCACATGGGCTCAGGGCTATATCCCCACCTGGTGATGATGCGCTGGTGTGTGAGGCTGAGCCTGAGGCCACACAGCCTTTTCCTCCAGGACAGGGAGCAGGCCAAGATTTGAGATTGCCATTTTGTGGGTGGTTGATTCCTTTTCTACTTCTCCATAAAGATATGGATTTCACAGCAAAATCCAGCTGTACCCCATGAGCTGCATGAAGTTGCATTTGTCTGCTTTATACGAAAAATAAAGGACCCAGTCTTGGTAAAAGTTGTGGAACAGAGAAAGAGGGGACAGTTTAACACTTAATAAGTAATTGAGTATCCAGCCCTCTGGGGATGTTTGGGTCCTTAACTTTATATATAGAGCTGACTTTGCATATGGGTGACTTTGCATGTAGAAGTGAAGAGTGATATCAGCTGATAACAGCAAAGTAAACTGCAGCCATAGAGGTTTCTTTGTGGTGCCACTGGCATAACAAAGTCTCACTGTGCACCTTTGTTTTTCACTGAGCTCCACTGCTTCCCATCAGTCTTGAATTAGCTATTGTCAGAATGCATGAGGTCACTAAGGAGGTATTAGTCTTGCTCTCAGTAGGGTAATAGGTTGTTTTACAATTAATATTTAATGGGAGTGAGTTTGGAATCTCCAGGAAGTCATTAATAGTTGATCTGCTTAAAGGCAGGTTATTTGGGTTCATCCCAGTAGTTATAATAGATGTGAGTTTGTGGGCAGCAGCCACACACGATACAGGGTCTTGAACCCTGAGGGGAGCAAAAGCCGATCTGAATGAGGAGCAGGTATCTGTTATTCATATAAGATGGGAAATGTGCTCTCTGAGAATAAATATAATGTATCAAATCATATCTAAAGCTATTATTCTTTTGTGTTTAAACTTTAAAAAAAAAATTTGGAAAAATTAATCCTTCATTTAGACATGCCTTTATTGCTTTCTCAACAAGCTCAAGCCAATCTTGCCCACAATAGAGATCATCAGACTTCAAAGCAATTCCAAAAGCACAGGAACAGTATCACAAAAAAAAAAGAATGAAATAAATATATAAACCTTAGGTTTAAGCAATCAGTAGAGAACATCAGTGGGTAATTTTTATAAAAACACAAATGCCTCATTTATCCAAAACCACTTTTTTGATTGACTGCAGCTATTTGTGATGTTATGCCAAGCTTGGCAAATAGCTCCACCCCACCATAAATACTATTTTCTAATAGGAAATAGTTCATTCTGACAGTTTATAAACTAGGTATTTTGATTTTTTTGTTTTGAATCAACATTCTAAAACTATGTGTATATATATATATCTCAAATGTTTATAGATTTTTCTTTATAAGTTACTGAAGCTAAAATATTTCAGTTAGGGTGGAATAACCAGAATTTTTTTTTTCAAGACAGCTTATGGAGTTTTAGTTGTAATTTTTTCTAAGACCCTGAAAATTCAGGCATTCATATGGCATGCATGGGACAACAAGACACTCTCAAGCACCAGCAAAAGTCTTCATTTCACCCTAGATACAGAAAAGCTTGAGATCTTAGAGTTTACATTCCAGATGATATTGGTACTTATGAGAGTGAAACCAGAATATTTGAAACTTTAACTGAGTTTCTACATGGAAAGTCCTTCAGAATTCTCAGTGATTTAGAGGATGTGAACATAAAGCTGAACATTTATTATAAAACATCCCAAAACTTTCCTGTCTTATGCAGTGTTCTTAGCAAGCTTGGCTGCTACAGGGAACACATAGTGCCATTGAATTTATTTTTGCTTATTGATCCAGGTGGACTCTGTACTGACCTCTTTGCATGCTAGCTCTGACCCTCAGCAAGGATAGGGAGGGCACTTTGTGCTTCAGTCATCCTAAATTTTGTCTCAGAGAGATGTCCTTAATATTCCTGGCTCTTACAAATTTCCAGCTAGTTCTCTAAAGGAACTTAAAAGAATGAGACTCAAGGGGTAAGCTGCAGATCCTGGACCAACAGCTCTTAGAGCAGGGGACTGATCTCTGCTGGTCCCTTGTGGCTGGTTTCAGCTCTTGTTCCAACAGGACAGTGAAGAAAAGCTGGATTTCAGAAAAGAAATAAAGCCTTTAATCATCAAAAGAAGCCAGTATTAAAAACCCCAAAAACCTAATATTTTCTTTCTATTAGAATAGATATAGACTCATCAAAAAACATAGTTCAAATTTATACCCAGAAAGCCAAATTATAAATTAATCTGATGGCAGTGATGCAGATTAAGAACTGCAGGGTTTTTCGTGGCTTTTAAAAAAATTCTTTTAATATGTTTAGCCAGTTCTCAAGATCCCAGGATACTGCTTTCTTATCACTATATTATCTCTTGGTATATTGTTTTTGCAGCTTAAATTTCACTGTTACATCTTCACAACCTGGAATTTGTGAAACTGGTCTCATTTCATTACTAAGTTATGACAGTTTTGTTGTGCATGTTATTAATTAGCTTTACCAGCATTTTTTGAGCTGGAGGACCTGCCTTTGTATATCAAAGAGTGAAATAAGTGGAAAATATACTTCCACTGTTGCTGACAGAAATCGAGCTGTGTGCTGTGTAGTTTCTGAAGTCCTCCAGTTCTGAAGCTGTTTGTGTGTCCAGATTGCACCAGAAACCCCAGGTTTAGGCTGCAGTTTCATGTGGATTACAAGAAAATCTGCTGACCTGTGTCAGAAAATGTCGGGAACTACTGCAAACAACACATTTGATGAGAAATCAGTGAAACAAAAGAAAAATTACTGTAGATAATGCTACTAAGTACTGTGGTGCTATGTTTAATACAGGCTTTCAGATGATTTGACTGTATGTGCTAAATGTATCAGAAATGAAGTTTCTAATTAAAAAGAACTGCAACATGATCCTGACTTCATTAAAACTGCATTTTCCTGGGGTTAGTCATACCTGGAGGTACTTGAAGATCCTGATGCAGAAACACACTCCCACATTTGTAACCTCTTTCAGTGTGATCTTGTAGAGTTTCAAAAAAAGGAAGAAGTGAAAATGGAGATGGTATTGATTGATGTTATATGATCTCCAAACCATCTTTCCCATAAATATGGAAGATTTATTTCTATGGCAGAGCTGCTTCAACGGTGAAGGCAGGAATCTCAGGATTCTGCATCTACAAGGATACTTTAACCACTGTGCTCCTGCTTCTTCACCTCACCATCTTTCTTTATGTATACGGAGAAATGTTTTTGAAGAGAAGTATTTTGCTGCTATTCAGAGATGAGAACTGTGGGTTTGAGCAGCTCCTCTGAGCTCCAGGCAGCCCTGATTTCTTGTTTACTCTTCTCTAACTTGACATTAAGTCAGAGATAGATTCAGCAACAACACCCATTTTATAGGTTTTGTGCCAAAAAAACAACTGTTTCTGAGGACTCTGAGCCTGGAGATGATTCCTCAGGAAGAATCCATGGAGCATGTCCACAGCACTGACACCTCTCCAGGCTTCTCTGATACTCTCTCCAGGGACAGGGCAGGAAGAATCAGGCTAAGCAGCTCTTTAGGCAAGGAATTCTCTTGGCTGCAACTCTGTTATCTGGGTGTGTAGTAAACTTTCATCTAGACCAGACACAGAGGGAGTGTAGGCCAGGAGTTCTGTAGCTGGTGAGCTCAAATTTCCCTTTTTGGTTTCTGTAAGACTTTGGACACCCAGATTTCTCAGGTCTCTCTACTCTCAGTTTGGACTGCATTGCTGTCCCTCAGTCACCTGTCCCTGCCCTTCTAAGGACAGTATATCACCAGGCCTGTCACCAAAACTTTTTAGGTTACTGTTTTGGATTTAGAACTCCCAGTGTCCTCCTAAATCCTGTTTTATATTCTTGTGTCTTTATTCAACTTTAAATAAAAAGAAGGTATATATCTCAGCCTTAAAGGTTAAAGAATCTGATTATCTCCTCTGACAGTGAAGAGTGTCTTGAGATGATGTGCAAGTCATATTTGAGTGCCTCTTGTTTAGGAAGGCAACCTTTCATTTGTCTTTGGTTTTCATGATTATCTGATAATTATATACCAATTTTTCCTCAGTTCCACAGGATTGAAAATATTTCTTCCACAGGATAAAATGAGCAAGCAACTGAGGATTATGTGAGGTAGAGACCAAATTCAGGAGCACTTTCTTCTAATATAAGACTGTCTTAGCCCTAATTGTCCCTCAAAATCTGAGTCTTGAAGCTTTTAAAATTTAATTTGCTCATAGGTCACCAGTGTAAAAACATGATCTCCACACTGGTAATGCAAGTTTTGCCCACTGAAGAAAGGGCTTGTGACTCAGTTATCATCTTTTACAGTTTGTTGTATGGGAAGGGTGGTGTTTGCAACATGATGTAATGTTATGGAAATAAATACTCTCGCATAAAAACAATTATTCAGGGTAACAGACTGAGAACAATGACCAGCAACTGTAATCACAGAATCATAAAATCATAGAATATCCTGAGTTGGCAGGGACCCACAAATATGATCAAAGTCCAGCTCTTGGCCCTGCACAACACCATCCCCAGGAGTCACACCATGAGCCTGAGAGAGCTGTCTAAGTACTTCCTAAACTCTGTCAGCTTGGAGCTGTGACTACTGCCCTGGGGAGCCTGTTCCAGTGCCCAACCACCCTCTAGCTGAAGAACCTTTTACTAATTTCCAAACTAAACCTCCTCTGACACAACTTCAGGCCATTTCCTTGGGTCCTGTCACTCGTCACTAGACAGAAGAGATCAAAGTCTGCCCCTTCTTTTCCCCTTATGAGAAAGTTGCAGAATGTGATGAGGTCTTCCCTCAGCCTCCTCCAGGCTGAACAGACCAAGTGCCCTCAGCCACTCCTCATACACCTTCCCCTTCAGACCCTTCACTATCCTCATGGCCCTCCTTTGTGTTGCAGTGGCTAAGTCCACATTACACCTCCCCTGTTGCTATGAAGGAATCTCTCCCCACATCACTGTGCCAGAAAGTTCTCCCTTCGTCAGTACCCCAGTGGCCCCTGGTCCTCTCCCCCCTCCCCTCCCCTCTCCCACTGGCCCCTGTTATGTCACTCACCCTTGCCTCTCCCCCCAGCCCTCAGACTGTTGGCTTCTGATGCTCTGCCCACTCCGGGACCTCTCGGGGTAAAACCACACTCACGCAATTGTTCGTGTTCTTTGCCTCTGTTCCCCGAGTGAGTTTGTTCCCGGTCTGTGGAATGGATCCAATAAACGCCTCGGAATTGCACGCAGAGAATCCCTCCTGCCTCTTGGTCTCCGGTTCGTGCACAGACTGTGTGTGTGAGTGGCTGCCTGCGCCCACCTGCCAGGGTGAGGCTGTGTGCACGCCTGGGTGCTGGCAGGGCACTGCCAAAGCGGCTCCACAAGGGACCCTGTGGGAAAAACACGGCATCGGCCCATGGACACCACGCATTGCATTACCTTTGGATGGTCTTTAATAGTATAGTGTCTTTTTTATATTGTGGAGCCCGGAACTGCCCCCAGAACTTGAGGTGAGGCTGCCCTGGTGCAGAGCAGAGCGGGAAAATCCCCTCCCTTGCCCAGCTGGTGATGCTGTGCCTGATACGCCTCAGGACAGTCAGCTCTCTGGCTGCCAGGGTACTGCTGGCTCATGTCAAATTTGCCATCAACCAGGACCCCCACATCCCTTTCTTCAGTGCTGCTCTCCAGCCTCTCATTCCCCAGCCTTTACACACAACCAGAGTTGCCCCATCCCATGTTCAGAATCTGGCACTTGCCCTTATCAAACTGAATACGGTTGGTGATTGCCCATCTTTCTAATCCATCAAATTTTGTAGACAGTCAGTAGGGTATTGACCGCATAACCTGCAGTTTCGTTTTATCCATTGTTTTCTATGCCATTTTTCATGATGCTGGAGCTTTTCCTTAGTGGTTTCATCCAGTGTTCTATAATGACAAGGAAAAGCAAAACCTGTAAGAATTTTACCAACAGAGAAATCCAGCATTCACTCAGTGCATTACTACCATTGGTTTTAATTTTCAGGTTTTGGATTTCTTGTTTACATGGTTAAGTAAATTTGACTTTCTGTGTTAATAGCTGAATTTATGTAGCTTGTACTTTAGATTTTTTTTCTGTAAAAAAGCCTTCAAAGAGGAAGAAGTGTATTTATTTTTCTCTCAGATATATCTGTGTCCATTTCTGTTTCGATCGTCTCTCCAAAGAGATGCCAGAAGGCAAGTGCAGCACCTTTCCTCATCTCTCAGGATGAGGAGGATGAATTGATGACGGGGTGATCTGTACTGACTTAAGCAGGCTCCTGTATATGATTCCCTGCTGCTTTCCCTGGCTCTTTGTGCCCACTTGCCCTAGAGGTTCTCAATGTGCAAAGGCAAAGATAAGAGGAAGGTTTACATGACCACTTTCCTTTTTCCTCTGGAAACAAAAGTCATGCTGCAGTGCTAGAACCACTGTTTTATTTCTGTTCTTTTGGTTTTCATTTTTCTGCCATTATTTTTATTTCTTGTTTTTAGGTGGATGATAAAACTGATTTATCTTAAATCAAGGATCTTCTGCCTCTTTACTCGGTGAGAAGGAGGAGCCAATCCCAAGTGCAAAGGAATGGAGATTCTTATTGCTGACATCAGTAATCACTGAGGTTGTGCATTTCTCTTTCTCTTTACTCTGTTTCATTTGGGGACACTTGTTTTTATCTTTTCTTTCAATGTCATTTTCCCTGCTAAGTCACCAAGACCCTCTGAAGGTCAATAAACTCCTGTAAAGATCAATAAATGCTTTACAAAATACTTGGTTCCATTTTTAAGAAACTGAAAACATAAAAAATTACAGATGCCACTGCAGTATGCTACAAAGACCTGATGGAAAGAAATGGGGGCAGATTTGTTCAGGGAATTAATAGCTAAATGTGCCTCAATGTCATTCACATAATATATAATGTAAGAATATAGTGAAAGAATAGTGTAACTATCTATTTGATGAGTGAAAAAATACTGGAAAGTGTTATATGACAGAACAACAACATTTTGTACCAATGACCCCTGTACAGAACTTACACAAGGAAATTCATAATACTTTAACCAGACCTTGTTTACCATACCCATATCATAAGCTTTCTTGTGATCATAAAGGGTGTTTCTGCAGAATGAAAATATTTTTTATTTGTCTAGTTCAGAGTTTTGTTTTTATTTGAGCATTTGAAGAATCAGTAAGAATTTCCATTATTGGAACTACAAAGACAAGGATGTGCAACAAAGATAGAGAATTGTAAGAAAAATCATATAGTAGACTGGAGGGGAAGGGAGAATACAGGGCTGTGAAATGTGGTGCTGGCTTATTTGAATAGCTAACTGAATTCCCCAAGTAGAAAACAGACAGCAAAAATCTACTCAGCGGTGATCTCTGCAATTATTATATGAATAAATGGAAAATTAATAAAGTGGTTTGGTTTGGTTTGGGTTGTTGGGGGTTTTTAAGTTTCATTATTCAGTAATATGTTTTAATGCTTCTGATGATATAATCTACTTTTGATTAGCAATTATATGAACTACCTGCTTTCAAATGTTACTGTTCTTTGAAAAATTCTCCTCTGAACAACTGAGCCTCTATGCAGCAGGTTAAAGGTAGTCTAGAAGACAGAAACTTAACATTTTTGTTTCTTTGTATATCATAAGCACTGCTGAAAAAATGGACAGACAAATGAAAACACGTCTATTTGTTTAGGTAAAGACAGTATTATGCATGCAAGTGGTCTCCTTAGCCTGAAAAATAGTCATGATGAGTTTCTTGGCTTCCAAAGTATTCAGGAATAAAACATCGAAGAAATAATATGCTTCTAACATAAACACAGTTCACATTTCAAATCCTGCCCAGACTGCTTGGTTGCTTTGTTTGCTGTTACTGAATTCAAATTGTAATGTCTTCATTGCTGTGAGAAATGCTTCCCTATTCAAATCTCTTTCCCCAAATATGTTTCTCTAAACATCATACTCAAGGTACTCAACATCTAATAATGAAGATGCATAGGCTTGTTCTATCTCTTTGGTCTTCTCCTTGATGTGTTATGAAGATGAGTTTTACTTTTATTGTGTTTTGTAATTCTGTTGTTAAGATTGAGCTATGTGTTCAGTCACTTAGTGAGGAGACTTTATGAATATATTTATTATTCTCCAGATTATAGTTTGCTTTGGGTCCTGTTCTCATTGCTTTTTGTATCCCTTGAAGAACAGAGAGTTTAGGTTGTTCTTTTCATGTTATTTGTTCTCCTTGTAACACTGGAAAAGAAATGCACTGGTGTGATCATTCCATAAATAATTAGGGAATTTGGTGAAAAGGAGCTCTTTTTTTTTTTTTCCAAACACGAAGCCAAGAGAAGAAAAGTAAAATTAAATCAAACAATACAGCAGAATATAAAATAAATAAAATAAATATCAAATAAATCAAATAAATCCACAGAATACCAGAAGACCAGAAGGCAGTGGCTACGTTGCATGTCCAGAAAGCAGCATGGTATTGAGGTAGGGCATCACAGAGGCAGTGGGGGGCTATGACTAACCCAGTGCTGTTAAAACATCACCTGGGTAAAACACTTACCCAAGTGCACACACAGAGTCTTACAGCATCGTCCACTGCCCAGTCATCTTTCCTTGTTTCCCTCCCTCACTATCCCTATATCTATAAAACCACAATCTTTTCAGTGACAGTCTGGTTGTTACAGAGTTACTGCAGCAAAGTACACTTACCTATATTTTGCATTTTGTGATCTCGGTGTTCATTCTGGCCCAGTGAATTATGTGTCTCCCTCCTGGTTCCTACATCATGGCGCTCTTCTCTCTTTCTTCTGTCTGGAGATTCACACCAGTACTGTGAACCCTCTTTCTGCCTGTGCTGTTGAACTGCTAGAGTAGACCAACAATCAAGCTACTCTTGACTGACTCAAGTTAGGGAACACTGGATATGAGTTGGGAGCAGAGGTCATCTGGTGTAGTTACTGCTAAGGATAGAAGTGCATCCACAAGCACAGTGACAAGCAAAGCCTTAGCTGGTCCTTAACATTTGATTTAAATAGAACTCTGTTTAGAATAGTATATGGCATTGGAATATATGTCATTCTGTTCAGTGCAAATATCTATCACTTACTACACTTAGTGCATAAATGTATGCTAATACTCACTTGCTTCCCTGAATAAAGTGCTTGCCTAAGTTGGATGCTTACCTGACTTTCTGCAGACTCAGCTTCCCACTTGCTCCTGTGGGCTCTGTGACGTTTTCTACTCTGCCATTTGACTTCATGCTCTTCTCCACCACAATCCACACCAGCTCCACAAACACATTCAGGTCTACCAAGTTTCCACTTTCTAAGCTTTGTGATTTTGTGATTTCACTGGTGCTGCTTCTGATACCTAGAAATGTTCTGTCATGGTTTCAACAGGCTTTTTTTTTTTTAAGATTTGCAGGCTTAACCCTTTACAACTCCCTTACAAAACTGCTCCTATGGGTTTTGTTTTTTTTTTTTTTTTTTGCTTAGGACTAAGATCACTCTATTCTCATTTATGTCAAAATAGTATGTCCTCTCTTGATTTTTTTGTGTTGTTATAGTACAGGATTTTCAGCAGTAATGCTTTTCTTTTTCTACAAGTGTGACACTGCATGAGACAGTTTTAAGAAGCTTTGACTGAGGTTTGGCAAATGGATATATTTTTAGAGAAAAAATATTCACAGGCGTTCTTCAGGATTATACTTTAAGGATTTTCAAAGTTCTTATTCAGACTTGACAAAGAGCTCATGAGCCATTGCCATTTTTTCTCAATTAGTTGAATAAATGGTATTATATGTCCCTACAAAACTTTAATTTAAAGATGTTCTATACAGACATAATGCTATTTTTGTGTTTACAGACTTACTGAACTCATCCCACCTCACTGTTGCTGTGCCAACAGGTGTTTTGTTTCATTTGGGGATAAATTGCCTGCAAATGCTTTGTGGCACACAAAATATTTCTTTGAGAATGTTAGATCAACATATAGCTGTATCATTAGAAACACAATGAAGATGGCCAGACATGCACTCGATTGTTATTCATTAAAAACCAAGATTTTACAAAATCCCAAAACACTTTAAAATTGCCAACACTTTCAATTTTCATAAACTTATAGTGGAAATTTTTGCCCTGATATTTTCTGCATTCTCAGGATTTTTACTGACATTTTTATAAACAGTTCTTATTGACAACAGTGCATACTTTCTTACTGGCTTTTACAAAAAATATACAATTACGTACCTAAGAATTCAAAGAAAAATGGTAAAGGGAGCAGATATAATATCAGCAAAAAATGACAATGGACATTTTGTATGCCTGAAAAAAAATCTGTATTGAATCACAGGGAAATAAAACCTTTCTTCTACTAGCAGAGGTATTCACATCTGTAACTAAATCAGAAAGAAAAATATCATGTACTTTAAAGTTAAAATTTAACTGAACATGGTTTTGAGTATTTTTTTCAGTTTCCACTTCCACTAACATTTTATAGTTGAAAAGCTATTGTTCATGTTCTGAGATAAGAGTGAAAAGAGCTGGTGATTATGTGTGTTGGCTGTTCCAAAGACTTAGAAAAGGAAATAATATTTCATGAGTTTCTGGGTGAATATACCAAGCAGGATGAGATGTTTCCTGAGTAAGCAATAATTTGTAGCCCACACCTTCAGGAACTGGTTCTGTGGCTTTGTATAATTTAGAAGTAAAATTTCTACTTTTCAGGCCATTGTTCAGTTCAGTTTCCCCAGAGAAAGTTCAATTCCTCCAGCACTTAGTTTTGTAAGTTCCCTGCCTCTGATGGCATGAAGCACTCCTTAATGGAACAGGACATATTGTTTTAGGATTATTAGGTGCCCAATCTGCCTGCCAAAACTCATCCTGAAGTCAAAATACCTTCTGAATCAGCTTCTCAGAGCATTATTCTTGTTCTCCTGGAAGTTTTATGCAACACCGTGGTTTTCCTTTCTTCCTTTTTCTGCATTCTGTCTGTGCTGTTCTCACATGGTTTCTTAAATTCAAGTTAATATCAGAGGATTAAAATATTACAGGTAATTAAAATTATCCCTAGTAGTGACAAAAGCAGTAGATAACTGAATTAAAACCAGTAGTTTAATGCTTGGTTCAATGGTGCAATGCACTCACAAATACAATGCACTCCAAAGTTTGCTCAGTGGCAGTGGAGCTGAGGGAGCAGTTCCGCTGCACTGCCCTGGGTCCCACAGACACACAGAGAGGCGCTCCAGGACCAGCCCAGGACCAAGAAAATGCAAGGGGAACTCCATCCCTGGCTATGGGACATGCCAAGCTGCTGAACTGGGAAACATGGACCAAGGCTTTTACAGTTTTCTCTTTCTGACCAACACATCTGTAACAGCTCTGGTATTTGGCATGAATTAAAAAAACCCTGCAAGCACACATGCAAATAAATAAATGGCAAGGTGGTGTTGTGCTAAGCAGACCAAATGCATTCTCAAGCAGAGAAGTTTGAACTATGGTTCAAAATTTGAGTAGAAGCAGATAGCGTCAGTTGGGGTTCACTGTACAAAAAATGTGATCTCAGATCTTTAAAGGTACTTAGGATTTTTACTCAAATCTTATTTAATGGGGATTTGACACCTAAATACCACTGAAGATTTGAGCCATTATTAGCATTTCCTTAATCACTCACAAAATCTTTAGCCTGTTTAGAGAAATAGTATCAAAGAAAGTCCCTGTTCAGGTTTCTATGCCAGGTCTAATGCCACCATAAACCTTCAGAGGTTTTTAAAGTATCTAAAAGCTTCAGATGTTGAAGCTAAAATTACATTTTATGTGACTCACAGACCAATGCATCACTTTCTTTTTTCAGTGCTGTTATTTCCTGAATAACCCTTCTAAAGCAAAATTACATTGGGAAGAATAAGATACAAAGCCAGTGGAGAGGTTATGTATCATAAATAAGAAGGATATGCTTTTTCTTTTAAGAGCAGTCTGTTATATTTTTAATAGTCCTTACATATATAAGTTCAGCATAATCCATTTATTGTCTTCACATATGTAGTACTAAGAACTTCTTTTCTTCCTCAATTTATTCTAAATTTTGGGGAAAGAAGCTGTCTTTGAAGCACCTGAAAGTTTATTATTTTGTGACTTCTAAGCTCCAAACCACTCAGAAATGAAGTAGCAACTCATTACAAGCACCTGTCATTCTTCGGTCTTATCTGAAGTTTCTATTCCCTTGACTGACTTTAACAGTATTAAATCAACATCATCTACTCAAGAGTTGCCAGTCTAGTACTTTTTTGCCAGATGATCTCTTTTAATCTGATTGTGTGGAAAGCAGCAGGGTATTCCAGCTCTACAATTTATCCTCAATAAAAGCAATCAGAGCTGTTATTTTCTTATTCTGCAACAGAGCTCTACTTTATATCATACTGTGGAATTTTCCTTCCCTTACTGGCAGCAGCAGCTCAGGCCAAAAGCTGAGAAAATGGCAGAGAATGGTCATTTCTGGTGACACTCTCTGAATGTGATGACTATAACATCAGAGAAACAAAATACTTCTCTATGATAACAAATTTTGCCATCTAGCTTCTGGCATTTGGCAAACTCCTGAACATTTTGGATGAGATCTGTTTCTTCTACTTAAAATCAGCTAAAGGAAAGTTCTCTAAGCCATAGATTCACTGTATCAAGCTGAATTTTTGATTGTGATGGCAGAAGAGACTGTGCACAGGCCAGGCTTTTTAGACATCAAGAGTAAAGGTAAGTATAGCTGTAATAAATTAAAATACTTCTTTCTGCAACTGGCCGTCCTTTCTCTCTGTTATGCTTACTGCCCTCAAGAGTAGAGGCAGTAGGACAGAGCTTAGATTTGCACCTCACTGCTCCAGGTCATATCTCAGTGTGTTAGATTAAGCCACTGATGAGCAGCTATAGAAACCCACAAAAACCACACTAACACAGTGGACTAGAGCTGTGATTCTGTCATGCCGATGCCCGAATCACAGAATTATAGAGAAAAGGGAGAGTAGACAACTCAGCACTGAGGTCTTAGTCAGCTATGACTAGATTTGACATATTCCAGAAACTGCCTGTTCTGGGCATCACAAGTGGAAAGAGTTAGACTGCTGGCTGAGATTTACGATTATGAGCTGGCTTTGTGAAATTTCATCTGAACTGAGGATGCCTCAGCCAGCCAGAGAGCTAGGAGGAAAGGCTGGAGGCAGAGAGAAATTGGTACTCCTGTTCCAGCTTTCAGCTGTTTGGAAAACTTCTAAAGCTGCTGTTTGTGAAAGACTGGCATTCACAGCCTGAAGGGCTTCAGTGCCTTAGCTGCCACTCTGTGTGATTCTGTCTTCTTGTTCTCTTTGAAAATTCAGCTGAAAAGGAAGGTGTCAGTTTCTGTCCACCTTTTCTTTAATAGAGGACTTTCAGAGGAAGCTCAAAATATCTTGCATATATTGAATGAAGCTGTGCCTTCATTTCTTGGTTTAAGACAAGAATTACAGAAGTTTATTCACTGCTTTTCTGTTGAAGTTGTACCACTGTGCAGAAAGAAAAACAAGATTGAGAGGGCCAGAAAGGAGAAGAGAGTAAACAACAGGGAATGTAACTCACAGCCCCATAACATGCAGCCTGGCCCAGGAAGAGGCCAGCTCAGATACTGATTCTGTATTTTATTTGTTTGTTTTTTGCCAAAATGCCTAAACAATCCTTGGGGCAGGCTGCAGAGCCTGGGGGAGGGACCACATCAGATCACTGAATAACCTTTGTGTTCCCTTTTCTTATTCTTCCTGTGCTTCTGAGCCTTGTGCTGTTTCTACAGCTGTTACGTCTACATGGTACTCTGTGTGCTGAAACCAATAATGGCCTGAATACAGCATGAGCCAAACAAAAGATATGAGACCAAGACAGTGTGCTCATGGGCTAATTTACTTCTTGCCATCAGTACATACTAAGCTATACTCTGGCTTCTGCATGATTTAAGCATTACTTGTATCTCCAGAGATTTTCAGAACCCGAAGACTAACTTTCATATCAAAATCCTGCTGAGCAATATGCTTCTAGTGTTAAATCAAAGCTGTAAAGAATTAAAAGTAGCATAAAATTGCCTTTATAATCCAAACTCTTCTTGAATAAATTTCTATTCACAGATTGGCATAATCCTCGAGAACTTCCTCATTGTGTATATGAACTATGTGACCACAATGTCTTCTGGGCCAGCAATTTGCAACACCAGAGGGCAATATCTTGCTTTCCCGTGTTAGGTATTCACCACAGAGACCACTGAGGCAGTGAAAAAAGTGACAATCCAATAAATCAGAAACAGGCTGTCCATACCTCACAATAATGAAGTAGTAACAAGGACAGCCTAGGAACAGCAGTCTTCTCTTGCTAACTAGCCCTAAAATCTGTCTACAGATTGCACTATTTGTCACCACATCACTGCTCGCTCTGCAGTGAGATCAGAATAACCACTGCAGTTAATAACAAGGACACTACACTCAGCGTTCTAACCACCTCAGATGCTTTCTCTTCAACTATGTCATTGCCGAGCTTAGTGTAGCTGCAGCAAATGTTTGATGTGGCCATCAGACATCTTAAATGCTTGGACTCCAGAGTTCTGCACCCAAATTGTTTAAGTGTTAGATGATTTCATTTCAGTTGATCAGTGATATCTCTCTATGTGATTAACATTTCAACATTGTTTAATTAGGTGCCCAGTAGATTTAGTAGGGTTTTTAGTTATCACTCACTGTGGCAGAGGTGTTTCAATTCCACATAGTCCCCACATCTGCAGCTTAGTCACCTGAATGAGTTTCTTCTCCTTAAGAGGTGATGGAAGAAGATTGACACCTCTTAATTGTGAAATAACCATGTAAAGCTCAGAATGGCTGAGGTCTTTCCACTAACTGGAAAGATTACTTCTTGCACCTGATTTTCTAACTTGAATATCTCATTTAAGTGACTAAAGTTACAAAAGACGAATCCAGGCCCAAGTGAATTTTCAGTTAATTAGATTAGCAGTTAATCACTACTAACTGCTATCCACCAAGTAGTTGTTCACAATGTCTCAGTTACTAGCCTGGTGACATGTTGTTGAGTTGTCTAATTCATTTGCACACAAAGATTACAGTATTTAAAACATGATGACAGTTCTCTTTTGGGTTTTTATGGACATCTGTGGATTTTCTCCAGAATATATTTTCAGCTGTTTAGGAAATATAATTGGCAGTATTGCTGGTTTGAAAGATTGCATCTGTAACCTAGCACAGACAACTTTATGTAAGTAAACACCCATGAGCTTTCGAAATTAAGGAATAAGGTATAATTTTACATAAGATTCTTTGAATGCAGCAAAATTGGAATTTACTCTGATCTCATAGAAAAAACAATAGTACTATATCTCTTGTATTTGGTGTATTTGAGGAGACTTGCCCATGGCAAACTAGAGAACATGACCTTTCTATACAAAACTATAATTAAAGCATGTCTGACATCTGTTATTCTTCAATAATTGTTGTTATTTTGGTGGCTTATCTATAATAAAGCATGCTACTGGGTTGCTGTCATCGAGAATGCAGCTCATCACAGCCTCAGCAAAATGCTCTGAGTGCACCGTCTCGGCTGACACAATGTTATCCATGAAGCAGGGTGTACTAGTTTGAAATCAAACCAGTGGGAGATCACAAGTCAGAATTATAATTTTAATAGGAGAAAATTAAAAGAAATAAATAAATGCAGTAGTACAAGGATAGTGACAAAAGTCAGAATACAACCTGACACCCTATGGTGGTGGCAGTCCAAGCGAAAGCGGTCCTGTTGAAGCAGTGATCCTGTAGAAAGGAGGGTCTGAAATTCCCCCCCACCCCCCAGCAAAACCCTGTTGTGGTGTTCAGAATCTCGACTTATATCCAGGATGGAATAGTTGGCTCCTCCCTCTGGGCGGAGCATCTCACAATGGGATGGTGAGTCCTGTGATAAGGCACTGATGGGCCATTAACAGGAGATGGTCCAAGGGGGAGCTATTTCTGAGTCATGGGGTGAGGCATTGATGGCCCATTAACAGGAGATAGTACAGAGNATGCAGCTCATCACAGCCTCAGCAAAATGCTCTGAGTGCACCGTCTCGGCTGACACAATGTTATCCATGAGGCAGGGAGCTTGGGGTTCTCCCTTTTTTAGAAAAAAACAGCCTTCAAAATGGTTTATGCAACCATAGAAGAAGGTGTCTGTTTGGGCAGGATGAGAACAGGT
Source organism: Platysteira castanea (assembly GCA_013397175.1). NCBI lineage: Eukaryota > Metazoa > Chordata > Aves > Passeriformes > Platysteira > Platysteira castanea. Next base: position 147,409 of record VYXC01010850.1, on the reverse strand, counting down.
GACTTCACAGGTGCATTCCCATGGTGAGCTGCAGCTAAACGCCCCTGAGCTCTGAAATGGGTTGTAATTTTATTCAGCTCCAAAAAATAAGGAGGTAAAGTTCATTAAAAATCTATCCAAATCACGAAACTGTGGCCCATGCTATAATTAATAATTAACTGAAATATTAGTCTCTGTTAATGGCAGGGCTAGGTTCTAATTTCGACCCTTAAAAATTTCAAACCTCCTGCTCCCCCAGTAATTGCTCCAAAGACCTGTAATGATATGACCACCAAAAAATATTTAAAGAAAAAGACTGTGGGAAGCAACACTGGGGCAATTAAATGAGGAATTAAGACTTCTGTGTCCTTACCATTTTAATCTGGGCAGAATGAAGCACTTATTAGCATGTTGTATCTTTTAGACACCATTTTGAGTTTGTTGCACTCCTAACAGATCAGGCTACAGTACAGTGGGCCTGCATACCAATAAGAGTATGCTTTCCAGTTTATGTGTCAGATATTGAGAAGAATGATTTCCTAAGTACTTGATATGACCTATCACCGTTCAGGAAAATAGTTCAAGGGTAATATTTTAATAATGGAAAAATCTATGCATGTAGAGAATTGTTCTATTTCACTTATGTCCCTTTTCTCCTGTTTACAGCTGTTACTTCCAATACTTATTCTAGATTTTTAGGATTAAGCATTCAGATTTTTTACAGGAAAATTTATCATAATTTTGAACTTTGGTGTTATTTTAATATATGTTTCAATTATTACAAGAGAAATTAAAATTCAAACTTTTGTAATAATTAATAATTTTTTCTCATCTCATCCATATTAAAATAATCCCTATGAAGTCACCATAGTGCAGACACTGTGTGACATGGGCGGTTGCTTCCAAGCCGAATTTTAGACTTCTGCATGTTGTGTTTGTAGGTGGCTTTTCTGTAGTGAGACGCTCTGATGAGCTCTGTAGAGCCCAGGAAGGGAGTGGCATCTGTTACTGCCTGTTCACTGCAGAGAGCTTTTACAGCACCCTGCCATTTCAAGAGTTTCATGGAAAGAGGAAAATATGCTTCCTTCAGGCTTGGCTGGATTCAAAATTAGCTGCTGTTATTTCTTCATCAGTTCATCTCTCTCTTGTTAGCAGTTTTGCATCATGAAAGGGGCCTGGTATTACACATTCAGGGTTGTAATTTTTGTCAATTTGGTGATTATACTGCCTTTGTGGTAAAAAGTTCTCAATATAGGAGTTTTAAACTGTCCTCTGCTTGACCTACCTTAGGGCATATTTCTTTGGTTTCAGAAAGCAGCATGAATTTCTGGTCTGTTTTAAATCTCACTTATTATGAAGCTTCTCTGTTTTCAAAATAGCCTCTCTAAACATTAAACTTATTTTTAAAAGAGTCTTTAAATTTAAACAGCCATCCCAGAAGGCACAGCAATATATTAATAGCTCTTGGAGAGACAACTTTTGTCTTTCTGAATTTGGCACAGACATGGTAGAAGTATTGTTAGATAACAACTTCCCCAATTAACATAAATAAGCATATGCTCAAATGGTTTTTGTTCCTAGTATGGAAACTACTGAAGTTGTTTGATTTTTTGGATACATGAAACATTTTACTAGTCATCCAATATGTTTATTTGGAGGTTGTCATTTCCAGATTAATAATATAAAGAATATTGGCAATCACAGTTCTGGAAAGGGGTTTGTCATCTTAAGCATTTCTAGAGAAACACATGATTAAATTGTTGAATTGAAACAGGAGTTGGATGAAAGCAAGCACCAGGTATGTAAAATATTTTCCCACCATTCCTGATTTCCTCCAAGTCTCTAGAGAATTATTGTTAAAGATAAATGTTTAATATATAATTATTTTTTCATAAGATTAACCTAAGAATGTGTGGAGATTTTACCTTTAAAAGAAGGATGTGTGCAGGATGATATTTACTGCTTTATTTTCCTGTTCTGATAATAAACCCCTGCATTTCTCTTTGCTCTTCAGACATAATGCCCTGACATTACTTGGTACAGTGCCCTATCTTTGTAAGACAAACATTCCTTTCAATGGAAAGGAATGGACCTTTTTTTTCTAAGGTAGCAATCATGTCTTAAAAGCAAATGTTTGGTACTAGAGGAAGGAATGCTGTTGGCAAAAGAAGCTGTTTTAAATGTTGGTGAAATCTATATAAGCCTTCCATAATAGTCTTCTACTTTTTATCTAGAGATTTCTACCATATACACTGCATATGTTAAAAAGGCAACTCTTAGCAGCTAATGAATATATTTATAAGAACATAATACAAAACATCGTAAGAATTGAAGACAAGACAGAAATTACTCAGCTTTACTCATTTTACATGTGTGTATAGTCTTTGTATTAACCCACAAACAGGCTATCTCCCAGGCACTTGTCTTAGCCAAACATTTGACAGAAAACAAAAGCCTAATGGAATTTCTTCAATTAGTTTGAATTCATTCGTCTGTAAAAAAAAAGCAGAGAAAAGCAAGAGACCATCTTGATACAAAAATATTATTTTGAAATAAGTAGGTGGGGAGATGCATTTATAGCAACTTGACTTTCTGAAAATAAATCATGAAAGTACTGTTACTATGCTTTTTTGTGTCAATCTTTATTCTCCTTCTCTTTCGACAACTGTGTAAAATCTGTGGTGGCAGCTAAATAAATTCCTAGGAGCATGGCTTTGACAAGCTAAGCTCTTCTTTCTCCTAACTCTGCTATCCTGCTGCCTACCTGCTCTTAATTTCTACTTGATTTAAGAAGGAATACACTGTTTCTCTATTGAATGGGGTTCTGAGAGTATTGAAACCAAACTGCTAAACTTTAGATGATCACTGAAAGTTAGAAAGTGGAATTGAGAATTGACCTCATGTGCACTTGTGTCTCCTGAAGCCTAACTGAAGCAAAGAGTGCTTTCATATGCTAAAATGCAGTGAGAGAATGTCTGCTTGTGGTTTTCCTATCCACTCTTGGCTCCTGTGGTAGTTTTCATTCCAAAAATTTTTGCCTGATATAATATTTTACTGGTTTTTTACACACAGAGGTGGTACCTCCACCTGATATGGGGGAGTTATAGCTAAGCTCACATCTCTGTTGCCCATATTTGTATAGAAAACTTGGCCCTAGAGTACACAGTGGTACGTATGATCTCCTCCACATATGCAGTTTTGGGAAATGACGCATCAAACAACACCTACTGCAGGTATTTATTTTCCAATCAGCATCCATTAGTTTTCATCACACATTTTTGTATCCTCATTTGTGGTAATTCTGGTCATCTTATCTGAGTGAAGAGGAATAATTTCACGTTCTTTGTAAATTCATTATTGATGTGCATTAGTCACATATTATCACTGGAAAAGTACTTATGCTGAATTTTTCTCAAGTCGCCCAGCAGAATCTACAATTTCATAGCGCTGCCTGTTATAAATGCATATTTTACTTTCTATTGTAACAGAACGCAAATATGTAATTAAGAGTGGGGAGAACAATTTCTGCAGTTTGTCCATGGACAGATTTCTGCTAATTTAATTTGGTTTTGAGTTGTTGGAATACGATATTCAAATGCAGCTCAGTCTGTGTCTTGCTAAAGAATTTTGGGCAGTGTTTGGAGGCTGCTGAAGCTCTCTATAACTGCCTGATGCTCCTAGAAACATTGGTAGGTCCTTGCAGCAGGGACAGGAAATGGTCTTTTATGCACAAATTACCCCTCCTCAGAGATGAGAAATTTATTTTTATGATAAAAAGCTCTTTTATTAATACTTGTATTACTTCAAGCTCATTTTTACATCATATATTTAGAATAACAACAACCAAAATCTTCCTAAATTCCTCACCTGATAACTGCACAGTCTGAAAATATCTGTTTTAAAATATATCATGAAAACACCAGCACATGAAGGAAAGATTATTATGAATTCAGATGGATTGTCACATATCTATCTGCTTTAGAAGAACCAATACTACATTCCCTTCTCTCCATTCACCCCCACTCCCTGCATTTTTCCCTGTACCTTCTTATTTAGAAGAGAATGAGTTAATCTGCATAAAAAAAAAGAGTAGTCTTTATTTCCTGTGATTTTCTGTAATTTTCCTTTAGATTCAAACCTCTAAATTATATAGGGAAATATGGTGCCACATTCACATGCAAACTATTTTTAGAGAACATGAATAATTACACCAGATGGTTGTTTAATTCTCTTGGCATTATCTCTACTGTACATTTATGGCTTAAAGTAATATTTCCTTACACTTTTCAATAGCTGTGGAAGGTCATGGGTAAGTCCTGTTCTGTTATTTACATCTGATCCCTTTTATAGACATATTTCAAAGATACAGCTGTTGTTGGACTACAGAGATGCTGATCTGCAGGCTTCTAATAAACGATTCAGCTCTTAGAGACAAAGAAGTATGTTTTTAAGAAAACTTTACATCTTTGACAGCAGATTGTTGTTGGTGTTTTATATACAAAGGAGCACTACTCATTCTATGATTGCCTTCATTTAATCTCCCAGGATTTACTAAAATTACCCCTTACAACTGCGTCTTCATTTTATGCAGCAGTAAGAACAGGAGAGGTGTTTCTTCACATTCTGCATACCTTGTCTCTGCTCTGAGGATGTGGAGAGAAAATTTATGCACTTCATTCTCTTTGGTTGCTTAGTGAAATTACCTAGGCAATTACTTCCTTCTAAACTTCTAAACATTTGGACCAGTGTAAAAGATTTATTCTTTAGGTGTTATTTCTGAAAGCCACAGATTGTTATGTGTCAAAGTTAATTCGACTGATGTAGAGAGTTTAAAAGCATATATTCTCAGGAAGTTCTGGCACTAGACTGCGGAGGATGAAAATTTTGTATCAAAAGAACTTCAGAATTGTATTTTTGTTCTGATCTGGAACAAAAATAAAACATTTCAGACACATAGGAAGGGAAATATATCAAAGTATCTGGCTTTGCTCCAAAATGCAAGTAATTCTGTTTAATAAGTGTATTTATAACCCATGTTGCTTAGAGAGCTGGCCTTAGTCATAGAAGCCATCTGTTGTGTTTAATTCCTTAAATTTTGATCCAGCGTTTCCCTGGAGAAGAGAGAATAAGCCTTTACTTTTGTTGCCTTGCTCAGACTATTGTCCTAACTGCAGTTATATTTTGTCTCTAACGAATATGTTGGTGTATTTTCATTTTGTTAGGAAGGTCCTGATAGTTCATCTAAGTCTGGGCTATGGCAGCATGCAAGAAAATAGAGAACTCCTGGTGGTTTTTGACCCTTCTGAAGCTGGAAGCATCTGAGCAACCCAGTAACAGGCTCACACTCAGACAAATTTGGCTAAATTCAGCATAATAAAAATATATTTGGCTGATTTCTCCTTCTATATATTTCTGTGCACCTGCAAGTTATGTGCAAAAAGCAAAGAAATTTGCACTCCATGCAGCAATTGACCTTTTATTATCCTCAGCCTGAGCAGGGTGTCTGGGCTGTGAAAAGAAACCTGGTTTAGGAGGGCAGGGCAGGGAGGGAAAGGGAAGNGAAGGGAAGGGAAGGGAATGGTTTTTCAGCACTGATTTGGTAATTTGGTATCAATATGAAGTTTCATATGTTACAGATAATTGGTGTATTTGGGATTATAATAATTAAAATTTCATCATTTCCTAAATGCTTGTGTTCAAGGACAGCTCTGTCTAAAAGAAATCTGACTAAATAGATTTTTGTAGACTAGGTTTCAAGAAATGAAAATATATGGTATTGTTCCTGGCTTACAGTATACTTTTCTTCTTGTGGACAGCATGTAACTGAGGTGTGTGTGTAACATTTGACAGTTAACTCATAACTCAAGAAGACTTTGGACACTGCTCTCAGGAGCATGGTGTTATTCTTGGGGCTGCCAGTGAAGGGCTGGGAGTTGGATTCGATGATCCTTCCAGCCCAGGATATTCTGTGATTCTAACTCAGGACATATGGATGAAAGCATTAGCTTGTTTTCAGGTTGTATTGCAAATGAGAATCGAGCCTAGATTCAAGGTTTGCCAGTTTATCTGTATGATTTATTATTCTTGTGACACTATCTCTCCGTGTCTGTGTTAGAAGACATGTGTTTCTTTCTGGATAGATATTGAGTCCAGTGGTGGGATAAATCAAACATCTTGAGCAAATTCAGTGAAGATGCAATCTCCAGGTGACCAGAGCATTCTCCAGACCATAAGGCAACAGTGAGTCTTTCCTTGGTGGAGAGGATAGATTTGAGGAAATTAAGGAAAACTAAGTAATGTCAGCTATGTAAATCAACTATCTGACCTTCCTTTTTCTTCCTGTGCATGTAAGACATGACTGCAAGTCCTCTACATTTGTTCTTTTTCTTATCTTGGTTGGAAGGCATTGCTTCTACCCCAACCTAGAGTAACTTCCTAACTCATATCAAACCTGTCTACTTTATGCATTCAAGAAATGTTAGAAACAGAAAAGACAAAATGTGGCAACATACATCAAGCTCATTAATTCTCAACCAATTTTAAATATACTGAACAAGTGTGACATGTTGATGTAAAAGGACCTTATACTTGGCATATGGTGAAGAGAAATGCAGGACAGCTGCAAATGTTGATGTGCAACACAGAAAACAAACTGTGGCTAAAAAATTATATCTGTCTCTTAAATGATAAATTCTCACCACCACTCCAAGCTAAAAGAAATTCCACATCATTGTCATTACATTTCCCACATATATGACTTTTTATCACCTTATCTAAGAGAAGCTGTCATTTTAAATAGAAACACAAAACATCCAGATAGATTAACTAATTAAGTTTGTAACTGCAATACAAACTACAACATAGAAGGAAGGAATATGAGCTAAACCCCAGGGTTAATTGGTGTTTAGAGCTCTAAGGTAAGAGAGTTGGACTGCTCACTTCACAGGGTTGTTTTATCTTGCTGAGAGCTGGCAAAAGCCTCTGTGCAGTACACTGTGTTCTGCACTGTCAGGTCAGATGTGAATATCCTGTTCATAAAAACCACTAGCGGAACTGTAATAATTTTTTCCCTCAAAATTATGAACTTTTAACAAACAGCAAACATGATGTTTAAATCTCTTTTAGCACTGTTTAACAGAATTGTCAGGAATCAGATAAGCATCAGAGCTGATATATTAAGATAGAAGATTAATTAAGACTAAATTGCATGATTTCTTTGCTTTGTGTAGACGTAGAAGGTCTTTCTTCTTTCACTAACAAAACATTATTTGCAAAAAGATTTAGAAGATGCTGCAAACCTAATTACCAGAGCTATACCAGCTCAGTTACACTGGCAATTGGACTCATCGTTGTGTTCCAATAGAACTTCTCCCTTCACTTTAATTTAACCAGGAATATATGTGATGAAAACGTATTAGGCAACAACCCCCCAAAAAATGTCTTCTTATAGTGGGGAATTCTAGTTAAGTAGTGTACTAAAATCTTGTGTCTTTCTTTTAATAGTGCTACTGTTAAAGCAGGAATACTTCAGCCAGTGCTGTACATCACCTTGACACTCTTCATCTTGAGGCAGAATCCTCTAACATCACATCTCTGTCTTCACCTGTGGAAGAATCATTCCTTTTGTTTATTTTTTTGACTATTACATCAGCTCCAAGAAACAATCCTGATATTTGATATTTGTTATGATATTTGAGAAGCTCAGGCTCAAAGCTTTCCTACCTACAAAGCACTATACTTCACCCATTGATTCTGTGTTCTGCTTAACAACAGAGAACTATCTCAAAATAAACTGGTAAGTGGCTAAATGCTGGCTTAATGCTGAAGGTTGAAAATGCTGTAAGTGTGT
>VYXC01010850.1:67081-137081 GCA_013397175.1 Platysteira castanea | reverse complement strand
AGTACATTGAATCTTACTTCACAGCAAATCAAACTGGGAGGGGTAAAATGTTTAATGCCTTCAAACGTCTGGTCTCTTCCCTTCCAAGGCTTTATACCCTTTTGGCATGGGCAAGGAAATGAGACATAAATATTTTGCCTTTTATTGAGCTTTGACACTGCTATATCAAGAAAAACAAAATTATATTTTAACATGGTGTGCTGTAAACTGCTATAGTTCCTGTCTGAACATGATAAATTCCTATTCAGTGTTAGGAATATATAAGTGTTACTGTAATACTTCCAGTCATCAAAGAGGTGGCTGAACACAATTGCCCTATAACATGTCATTATTGTCAAAATTGCATTTAAGCCACTTTGAACTTCCCAAACAGATCACTGCCCAGAACTCATCCACTTTTTCTGAAGAAGGTACCAGCGTGTGTTAGGTTATATTATTAAGGGCTCATCTCCACAAACACTAAGATGCAGAGAGTCACACTGGCAAGTGAGGGAATCTCAATAAACTCATTAAGGAAATGAGCCCCTGCCCTGGCTCCTCCCAGGGCTGTCAGAGGACAGCCATCAGTGCTCTGGGGATGGCACCCATCACCATTAATCAGTGAGAGAGCTTTCTGGATCACTTTACAGGTTGTAGGGAGGAGGTGAGGTGAGGAGGTTAATGCCTACCAGGTTTGGGTGTCATTGTGGGATGCTGTGGAAGAGTATCTTGGGATTATACAAGACCTCATTATGAGGTGTTTAGGGGAGGAACCAAAGGCATAGAAATGGAGAAGTCATCATGCTTTGCAGAGGAACAAGCATGGAAATAGAGGCATAGGGATAAAAGTGGCCAGTGGCGTTGTGGTGATATTGGATGGTGAAATGCCGCGACCTTCCCAAAAGCGCCTCTAAGGAAGCCTCTCTGTGCAGCCAGCACACTTGCACACACACGTACACTCACACACAGGACAGCTAGCAAAACAGTCTGATGATGAATGAGCAGGAAGGCTCTTCACATGGGGTTCTACAGGAGAGATTTTAATGCATCCGCACTCGTGCAAGGTTCCCGAGAAGTGCCGGGACAGCAACGGGGCTCCAGGGGAAGGAAACCGATTTAGGAAACTCTGAGGGCGTATCAGGTAACAAGGGGTGTAGCGGCCAGCGGAGCCAACCAGGGGAGCAGAACTGGGGTACATTCACAGAACAGAGCAGAGCATTCTGGGGGAAGCTTTTCAGCCACCATAAGCTGCAAAGGAACCTAGGACTTATCCTATCCTAGGACTCCTTTCGTTCCTTGTCCAGCAGGCCCACCGGCCTCCACACAGTGGCATATTAGCTGGCCAGTACCCTTGTCTGATCATGCCCTATGCCTGATCACTGCAGTCTGTCCTGTGCTCTCATCAAACTCCATTTCTAACTATTTTACTGGGTGAGGGACTCTATTCTGGTGCTGTTGGCATTTGCATGAGTGCAGATATTTCTCTCCATGTTGTCCTGTGTGGCTGGTCACGTGCACATGTACATGTATTCCATGCAAGTGTGCCCATATGTGTGTATGTACGTGCTCAGCATCACTGTGGCTGCACACAGGGACACAGCTACAGCAGCTCTGCCACTGTAGGCTTGTTGGATTTGGCGAGTTCAAATGTTTTAATTTGACAAGCAACTAAAAAAGAGCTTTACTGTTAAGAGCATCAGTGTCTCTGGGATCATCACAGATTACTTAATGTGGGTATTAGCCAAGTTTAACTGAGATAGTTCTGGAAAAAAAGGAAAACAAAATGAAAGAAAGAGTAAAGTATTATACTGTCCCACTGAGATAGACTATATTAATTATCCTGCTAAATTGGCCCATTAGCAATGCATTTTCCATCAAGGAATAAAGCCTGCTTTATCAAGAAATAGAAAAATATCTTTCTGTGAGGCTATCCAGTGTTTTGCCTGTACATGGTACAGGCCCCTGCGGTACAGTGGTGAAATCTTGTAGCACTGGGTGTCTTGAAGGAAAAAAAAAACCTAGAAAAAGAAGTTGAGGGTTACTATTTTGAAAATACCTTATTGTGAGTTCTCTGCAAATTATGTGCATTATCATCATCAATGTCTTGCAGTTTCAGTAGGTAATCATGTGTTCTTGTTACTCCCTGGGTCAAAATAATAAATTCACAAAAAGTGGAAAACTGCATCAAATTAATGTATTCTTGTGACAAAATAGTGATGCAAACTGAAAGTTGTTTACAAGACAAGCAAAAATCTGTTTTGTTCTGTTGCCTTATAGGGAATATTCACAGCAAGGGATGAAATAGTTTAAACTGAAATATCAGAAAAAAAGGAGATGCCTCTCTTCATAAAGCAAACACTTCATTGATCCCTTGAAATTGTATATCACAAAAGAAAAAGCTTGCATCCTTGAAGAAAATAAGTCTCATTTAAATGACTGCATGAGTGAGACCAAGTCCTTCAAAGGTTTTCTCTCTGTTACAAAGTTCTATCAGCACAGCTTTGTTCGTTCATGAGTCAGATATCCCAATGCAGCAATGCCTGCAAAGTCTCAGAAAGAGGCAGTCATGGCAAGTAGAACTCCTTTGGCAGTGAGGTTTGTGGTGCCACACTGATTTGTCTTCCCTGCATTAAGCCTTCAGCTGAAAATGCTGATAATTTCATGTAACTCAGGTATTCTTCCAAGATAGCTGTGGTGGAAATATAGATATTTCACAGAGGAAATAAGTCACCTTCAAAATCAAAGTAAATGTAGAAGAATTAACTCATTCCTTGTTCCAGTCACAGACCCCACATCTCCCCCCAAAATAACACTCAAACCATTGGGAGTACACATGCTCATCTCTCACTTCTAATTTACATTAATACACACTTCAACAAAAAGGCATAGAAAATACTATGTATTTTTGACTTTTATTTGGGGATCAAGCTGTTAAATTTTTCACAGGTGGTTTAATTGCATGTTTTCCTCAATTTTCTGGGCACATGAGTCAGATTTGCACAGGTGCAGAGTACACACAGCTGTAACTGAAGTCAATGAAAGCTGTTCTGTGGACACAGGAAACGCTCTATAATTCTAAGCAGAATTGCATTTTTTAACACTGTAAAGCCATATATTGAACTACTTCACTGACTTTTTCAGGGATAAGGAAATGATGAGCCATAGACACACACCTGGAGTAAAATCTTTCATGAAAAATTGTTGAAATTTGGCCAAATTACATGAAAGTGAAAACTCGAGTTTTGTGTAACTGGGAAGTGTTACGCATGCTTAAGAAAATGTGACATAGTCCCAGTCTGACTTATAGTAACTGTTCTCAGAATCCCTATTGTTCATTATAAAAAAACTTTCTACTCTGGCAAAAAGAGTTTAGAATCAACTAACATAAGCCTATTTTCAGTTCAAAATTATTGGCTGAGATGTTTTCTTCCAAATATTAAAAGCACTTATAACGTCAGAGAGGCTGATTGACTGTCAAACTTACACCAGTTAATGGCATTTTGCAGGTACTTAGGTTTAAAGAGATCCACATTAGTTTTGCTCTGCCCAACTGTTTGGGACCCTTGTATTCTCTGCTAACAAAAACTGCATTAATTGGAGAGAAAATATAACCTTTTGTAAGGTAAGAAGAAATCATCAATATGTTTAAATTATGTAATGGATTTTTAATTCTCATCCTGAATTGCAGTTTATACTTATGAGCCTGCTTCAAAAGATCAGCCATCTTCCTTGATAGTATGTCATCTGATCTGTGTAACATCACCTTGCAAGCTGATCTATGCATGCTGTGTGATTTGAAAATATGGAATATGTTTTCACATAATGACATCACTTCAGTGTTGCTAGCCATTGATAAAGAGAATGATTAGGGCATCACTTTGGGGAAAGAGGGAGTTAACAAAATGAACTCTTGTAGAGCAGACGACAAAAGAGCGTTTTCTGTAGTTTACATGGTTACTCTACAGTCTGTGGAGAATTAATTAGTATAGAAGCAGTATGGAAGGATGGAACAAAAAAGTATGGAATCCAGTAATCTGAATTTCACTACCCAAAATTCCAGTCTAAGGTCCCTTGAAGCTGTAACAGAAATTGAAGCTCTATTTTTGTATTAAATTGAAGGTTGTTTATATTTCATGGAATAAACTCATGGCAGGCCTGGTGATCATAATAATCATAATGCCTGGTCTTGCAGCTATTTTGCTCTATGGTAAGTTGCATGGTAGGCACTCTTCAAGCAATATTCAAGACAGTGGACAGAAAAGAAAACAAAAAAAGGGGAATAAAAAATGGCAGCAAACATAGGCAAACTAATTCAAATACAAATCAATAGCACTGGAATATACTAGAAGAATTTGCAGTTGCAGTAGGTATACATTGTTATTATAGTGGCACAGAATACCAAAAGACATCTCTTATGTATCTGTATCTGAAGGGAATTAAACCTAAAAGAGGACACCTGTTTGGGCTCTTTTTGCATCCAAATATTCAAGGCTACACTGGAAAAACAAGGCACATGCATTAATGAATGCATGTAAACATGAAACTTTATGCTGTGTGTAAGTATAATGGCTTTGGAGCACACAACTTACATGGGAATAGTGCTCTGCTGCTGTTTAGAGGGCATAAACTGTGATCAGATTTCATTGTAAAGACTATCAGAGAATCCTCTATTTAAAATTTCTTTGGGAGATAGCAAAGTGAATTTGTCAACAAATGAAAAGCTGTTTGCTACTCTTTCTCATGTAATTCCTCTTTCTTTTTAAATTTGACCAAATTTCATGCCAGTGAAGGCCATATGATCATATAGTTAGTGTACCAAATTCAGGAGAGAAGAGGAAATACAGTGGGAAGGAAGAGGATATTTTCCTTTGTTCATATATTCACTCCACTGACGTGGAATAGCAGGTAACAGTTTCTTCATTTTGGAAAATTGTTAAATTGGCCTCCAAAGTATCTTCGAAAGAGATATATTCGCCAAAAGCGTTTTCGGTGTAGCCTGGACATTTCTTAAAAGGAAATAAGATTTCATAACTCTTGTTAATAATGTTCAAGCAAATATTTGAGCTTATTGAAGTATCAGTGGAAAATACACGCAAAATAATTTAAGGATTTTTTTGTTTGTTTCTCCCTTAACTTTTTTTTTTAAGAAAGCCTTAGTTAAAGTCAGGAAAATTCAGTAGAGTTTAAGGTAGCCAAGACAAGAAGAAAGGCAATTTACAGTGTAGATATTGGGAACAGTAAATTATAAGATGCTCTTACCCCAATCGATTTTCAGTTGATTTAGTAGTAGAAAAGTTATCCTTCAAATGGAATCTAAAGGTATTGCGTTCTTAATTTCACTTTATTTTCTACTCACTTACGATCTCTGACAGGTTATAGTTGAGGTAACTACACTGGCTTTAGAAAAAATTTCCATTGAGTTTATTTTACCAGGTGTGGGTTTGGAGCTAAATCATAACATAACCCCTCTGGGATTTAGGAAGTCTAAGGCTTATTTTACTTTAAAAAGTAGGAGTGGAAAATACTCCTACTGTCTTTCTTCATCTTTTGCTTCTACATCTCCATGTCAAATTTGAATTTGTCAAAGTCGGGTTTTGGCACCCATTTCCTGTGCTACCAAAGCGTGATTAATAACACAGACAGCACAGAGCTGCAATCCCTTCCTCAGGTAGATACTTGATTCCCATACACAGGCCCGACATCTAATTACTTTTGCAAAGAAGTAATATTTACAGCTCTTGAGCTTTCCACCACTGCCTAGGGAGAGGGTGGAGGAAAAATGAGCCCTGTAATCCTGTAATCATGGCTAGTGGGAAGGAAAAACTAAGGAAGAATGAAGAGTAGTTTCCCTGAATTCCTCCTTCCTCAGACACCATGGTGTGGAGAAGATCTTCATAACAGTCCCAATGAGTAAATTAGGTATGTCTGAGCTGCCTGAAAGCTTCTCAGCAGTGACCTAATGAGTGATCCTGGCTCTGCTGCTCTCTTCTAGATCTGCATCAGCTTTCTGTTCCCACAAGTACTATTTTGGCCCATCGCTTAGGAGTTCCTCTGTGCTAATTCCACATCTGAGATTAAGAACAGAGATCAATCCTTCATATTTTCTTCTCCTGTTCTGCCACCAAAAGAATCTTCAGAGCCAACTGGGCAGAAGCAGCACACACAAGGGGGTGCAAAGCAGGTGCCAAGCTTCCCCCACTTCGTTTGTTTTTTCACCTGGCCCAAGCCAGCTTACTCCTTGCTTTGGTAGATTTGGGAAGTTCTATTTTGAGGCAGCATCAGTGACTAGCTTCTTGAAAAGCCCAAGTCTTCTCCTGCAGTTCTTGTTTGCTCAGTCTCAGCCCATCTGCCCCACACCTCCTGGCCACCAAAACCAGACAGTGACATCAACTGTCCAGGTTTCACCAGATGTGAAGTCAGGTGTGATACATCAGCCTATGGGAAGTAGCTCCAAACTTTGTATTACCCAGCTGGTGCTCCCATTTAAGTATGCACCCTGAAAATGAAGTTCTGTGAATGCTACTCTTTCTGTATGTTGTCTCTTGAGACAGCTGTACTCCACACTGCATTCCTCAGCCTGATGATCTGAAAGGTATTGCCTCACTTTTATCTAATGCCAGCACCTGCAGCCAGAACCGTTGGGTGTTTATGGGATCTACAATGGTCCTTATGAAGTCTGAGTACGAGAACCTCAGTAGATCATTGTCTCAAATCAAAAGCACAGGAAGTAATTTGAAGTGAAAATCTACTGAATAATATCTTTATTTTTTTTCAAAAGTGGTTGAGCAGTGGATTCTGTTACCCAGGAAATTATTGAGACCGAAAATGTGACAAGATAAAAAAGTTGCAAAATTGAAACAGCAATAAAAAAAATCTGAAATTTGTATAATTAATGAAAAAATATAATGTACTGTATAATGAAAAAAAAATGGAGAGGACATTAAATATAGCACTACACTCTGCAACCACTCTGAATCAAGTGGTAAACCTTGGGGATTATTCTGGATCAACACTGTGGGGTTGATCACTCCATTTTTCGAAACATGAAGTATATTAAATTTAATCCTACAATATCAATCGCTATGTTTCTTCGATGTGGACTTTTCTAGGATTTAGGTGTTCTCTTTTTTGCTCTCCATTTCAACAGCTTATAATGTTTACTTTGGTGTTCTTAAGCAATTAGGAGACAGGTACTGTTACTTTCAGTAAGTACTGCTACTTTTCAAAGTTTGGAAGCAAGGACCCAGAGGACAAAGGGACTAATGAGAAGGAGAGTTGGAGCTTATTTTGTTTGTTTGTTATTACCCAATAGTCCTGAATTCATTCATCTTTTATGCATATTAACATCTGCTCTTTTCTCTTTAGAAAATGTTGATACTCTGACACATATTTGGGTGATAAACTGAATGTTTCTTCAAGTCTAAACATGATGTTAAGTTGCTTGAAAAGGACTAGTTTCAAGTGCTTTTGACTCTTTAATATTTGAAGATGCTACAGAATAAAAAAAAAATAACAAATCAACCAAAAAGCCAAACAAAACCCCAACACCCTCCCTGTAAGCATTTTGCTGGGCAGTTTTTCAAATTAATGCAGTTTAACTATTACATTAACTTAATGGCTATTTTCCCCTACTTTAACCATGTTAAATGTGCCGGTAATAATGAGCTTCTAATGCTGTCTTTTTCAAGTCTCAGAGGCATCTTTAGAGCTCTGCTTATCTCCTGGATCATAAAGCTGCATAATTTAGTATTCAAACAATTAATTTAAAACTGAAACACTTCAAATTACCATAAAATTAATCTGAAAAAAAAATCTTAGCATGCCCATTCTGTTTATCTCTATTTAGTAAATTTGAAAGTGTAAGATCAATAAAAGTTTACAATATGCTATTTTCTACTTATGAATCAGTTGCTATAAGCAGCTAAAACTATAAGGGGAATATTTTGAAAATATTGTATGATTCTATGCTATGATTATTTTTTAAAACATAAAGAAAGGAGAATTATATTATTTCAAATCCTTTTGTAAAAAAACTTTCTCGTGGCTATTAAACTAAGATGATTCTTCTGATGGAAAAAAATTTTAGATTTTTCCATACCATTAAGTTAAATTGAAACACCTTTAAAATAAATTGTCATTTCTAACCTATTTCCAGATTTGCAATACTCAGAGGTAGCTGATGCACGTAATCAGAACTGCTGCCTTGTTAAGTGGTTAAATTCTAATAATTGCACAACTCACAGCACTGTATCACTTAACATTTTAAAATATCTCTGCACTTAAACTATGTTTTATTTCCTTTGTTGTGCTTCTAAGTGCTACAAGTGTCCCTTGTAGGCTGGGCTGTTGCCAACCAAGGAAGAAAATTATAAGGGGAAATTGGATTTAGCTCTTGCCTGTATCATCAGTAAGACCTAGATGTAATAAAAGGCTGAGGTGCCTAATGTAGTAGAGTATCTTATCTAAGTACCCAAATGACAATTGTAAATCCCAGATTTAGGCCCCTACTTCTATCACAATTTCCTGAGGACAGCTAGTTACCAAAGTAACTTCTCTCATCTTATTTGAGATACCTTTATCTGATCTAGTGTCCATCTATAGTCAAGATTGTTGTGGGACGCAACTGATCTAATCTCTTTTGGGAAGATTATAGGTGAGTATGTATGGTCAAGTGAATCTCTGTCCAGCAATCTTTTCTCTTCACTGGGAGAGCTGCGTAGTTACCAGGACACGCAGGGATACAAATAAAATCCCTATCCCTCAGATAAGCTATGTTACTCATGGCAACAGCAACTCTGTCCACTCTGAATTGGCATCTGGATTTTCCTTTTCCAATTAAGTTTTTCCAAATAATTGAGTAGGAATTTTTTCTATTTTTTCTTATTTCTTGTCAATTTTTTCCGTACTTATTTCATATAACACAAGGAATCCTAAGTCCCACTTTTCCAGCTGAATGTCTTCATAGCACTAACCTGCAAAATACTACCTTTTCCTTTATTTTGGATGTGTGGTTCCTTCTCTCTGCTGCCTTCTTTGCTGTGACTTTCACAGACTTGGTATAGGATGCTTCTTTCCTAGGCTAAACTATCCTTCTGAGAAGAGATGAGCACTGGAAACCCTTCTGAGTTAGCTGGACATACATTTTGG
The DNA here is from genome assembly GCA_013397175.1 of Platysteira castanea. NCBI lineage: Eukaryota > Metazoa > Chordata > Aves > Passeriformes > Platysteira > Platysteira castanea. The sequence continues at coordinate 127,955 of VYXC01010850.1, read as the reverse complement.
GTGTCCCATTTCATAGGTGATTGCCTTAATTGTTAGGCAGTTGTACACTTTGTACTATTAGTATAATTCTCCTTTCTTTATGTTTTAAAAAATAATCACAGCATAGAATCATAGAATATCCAGAGATGGAAGGGAGCCCAAGGATCGTCGAAGTCCAGCTCGTGGTCCTGCACAGGACAGCCCCAAGGATGACACCATGTGCCTGAGAGTGTTGTCCGAACCCTTCTTGAACTCTCGCAGGCTTGGTGCTGTGACCACTTCCCTGGGAGCCTGTTCCAGTGTTTCTTAATATTCAACCTAAAACCCACCCACACAGTTTCCTGCCATTCCCTCAGGTCCTGTCACTGGTCACACAGAGAAGGGATGAGTGTCTGCTCCTCTGCTTCACCTCATGAGGAAGCTGCAGACTGCAATGAGATCTCCCTTCAATCCCTTCTCCTCCAGCTGGAACAGACCAAGAGACCTGAGCCACTCCTCATACGACTTCCCCTCTACACCCTCCACCATTTTTGTAACCCTCATTTGCTTTCCAATAGTTCTATATGGCTCATGACCTTAACCTAGCATGATAAATGCAAGCATGGCAAACTTTCTGGTTAAAACCAGCACCTGTTTAACTAATGCAGGTCTATTTAATAACTGAGCAAACTTCTGGATTTCAGTTTTGTGCATTTTATCACAAATAGCATTAATCATAGCACATTTTGGTACCTAAAATGTTAGTATCTGACTGAAGATAAACATCTAGTTGTTCCTCTATCACCCTGCTTATCTTAGTGTTACCGAGATCCAAGATCTTTTTCAAAAATATTAATAGCTAATTTAAAGGCAATCATTTTAGAACTTACGCCTACTAGCTCTCCTAAAACTTCTGGAAGTGTTAATTTTTGAGGTCTTCAATTTCCCAGAAAGAAATCAAGTAAAATTATTTCATGATAGATGCCATACAAAACATTACAATTTGCTGAAGCTTAGTGGTTTCCATGTGATCAGGCAGCTCCTGCGTTATCTAGCTGTGCTCTCCAGATTAGGATGTGTCACCCATGATTCAGTGTGGCCCTCCCCTACTTAAAATGCTGTCATGCATAACTCTTAGGCTTGTGGTTCATTGCTAGAAGTGAGATCATGAGGACATGTACTCCAGCTAACAACCTGATGGCAGCTTCATCTGACACATGCTGTGCTTGAACAGCTCTGTTCCAGGTGTGCAGAGATGTGCATTGCCCCTGTTCTATTCTGTTCTGTTCTTTAGACAGCTTAAAAAAATGTGCGGTGGAGAGATTTGGGATGTGTGGGACCTGGTGAAATTCAGTAAAACTCTCCAGCCAGATGCAGTGTGGGTGTGAGGTCCTGAGTACTAACAGATTTGATCTATTGATCTCTTCTTTCTGCATCAAGCTACTTGTTTATACAGACATAGCCACAGGGAAATCTCAATAACAAATGAAAACCAAACACGATGTTTCAATTTGGTGCAAGAATACAAAGCAACAACTTCTTTGCTTTATAGGTTCTTATAGTCCCCCCACTGTTATCATGTGAGAGCAGATTTCACAAATGCATTAAACACTTTAATTTCAATCATGTCTTATCCATTCCCTCTGTCATTTTCTCCTTAGGCAAAGAATTGTACATGAAGTGCTTTTTTTTGACTTTGTTTTTAGTTAGTTAATTTATTTTATATTATTGCCTGTACCACGCACTGTTTGTATTGGAGTAAGCACACTGAAGAAAAAATATTTTGGTTTTTGGAAAAGAAGGATTGAATTTTTGATGGACTTTAGCTCCTGTGGGAACTTTTGACACTTTTTTTCCTAATCAAAGGAGTTTTAACAAGTAAAAGCACATATTAAAAAAAATTTCCATTCTGTGAAAATCTGAATGTATTTGCCATTTATTCCTGTCTGGGACAAAATGAAGAAATACTAGAATGGGTGATGGGTTGAAACTGTAATTTGCATTCATCTTCAGTAACCAAAAAATATTGTTTATGTAATAAACTCTTTTATTGCTCTTGCTCTTTTCTGCTCAGCAGAAAATATTCCTCAATACTCCACTAATAATCCTCAAGTCCTTTGCCTTAAGCTTATTTGTACAGATAGAGAGTTAGAGATAATGAGGAAAAAATTCAAAAAGCAAAGTGAAAAATGGCTCATTTTCCTAATGCTGAGACTTAGAACATGGGTGAGGAAAGTGACAAGCATCAATTCACCCACAACAGACACTTTCTTTTTTCTTTATGCATATATAATTTTGCCAAGAAAAATTAGGATCCTCACTTCTTTCTTTGTCTTACAGACACACAATTAAAATGAAGCTTTACGTTCAAACAATACAGAGGAAGAAACATAGCTAGAAACTGCAAATGACAAACATAGCAAAACCATAAAAGAAAATGAGATTTTTCCTATGTTTTTTTTTACTTGTAAACAGTGTAAGTGTGGAAAGGGTCCTGGGTCTTAAATCTGATTATATAAAAACTTGTGGTTCCTCTAAAATTGATGTTCCTATCTGAAGGATGTGGTTCCTCTTGACATGCTTAGCTTTTCTTCTAATTAAAAAAAGGGGGAAAAAAGAAGCTACAATCCATTTGAATGCAGCAACCTTTACAATTAGTATTTAACTGTCCATAAAAAGTACTGATTCCCTTAATGAACCTGCTGGTACCATTGTTTACTGCCTTGAAATTAAGGAGGAAGAAAGAACCGATCACTAAGCAAATCTCATGTTACTGTTTACCTACCTCTGTAGTCCCATTATCATTTCTAATTACATATAGTTAATCAGTGCCAGTATCTGAAAAAAGTTTATTGAATGGAACAAGATGAAATAGATGACATTTCCATGCTCAAACTGTAACATGGATCTAATGTAATTCAGCACAAAAAGTTACTTTATAAAGTTTACATTTAATTCAACCAAATGTCACACTCTAAAATCTGCAACCATCAAAATATTTCTTAATGAGGGAAATTATTCAGTTGTCCAGATATTCATGCTTGATTTAGAATAATTAAAACATGAGACAGAAAGCAGTTAAAGAGAATTTGCTAAATTCATGGTCTTTTAGGAGAATGTTTAACATGTGTGATGACTAAATTACTTGCACTTCTCTATGGGAAGGTCTTCATCCCAGGTTTCACAACTTTGTTTTTTAGAAACATCAGTCAAGTTCATCTCACAGTTCCTCCCAGGTACCAGATGTAAACAGTCAAGTAGGGCAAATGCAAAGCAACACAAGAATAGTTTGGGATTTTTCTTTCTCCTCCAGTATATTTTTTAATGAGAAAATGTTAACTGTTAGGAGTCAAAAGTGTTCATCATGACAAGTTCCTATTTCATTTTTTCATATCTACACATTTCAAAATTGCTGGCATGATCCACTTTGGCTCATTATTGCCAGGGCATTGCAATCATGAGGTGATCCTGAGGGCCATGGGACCCAGGAGCTGTGGGTCACAGTGCGGGGGCCAGGCAGGATTCTCACTGGCATGGATGCAGAGAAGATCCAGTGATGGGAACCAGGGCCATCCAGCAGGACAGGGATAACCAGGCACCAGCAATAAAGGTGATGACTAAAAGAATATAGTTTAGGTTTGCTATTAGAAAGAAATTCTTTACTGTGAGGGTGGTAAGGTACTGGAACAGGTTGCCCAGATAAGTTGTGAGTGCCCCATCCCTGGAAGTGTTCAAGGCTAAGCTGGATGGAACCCTGAACAAGCTGGTGTAGTGGAAGGTGCCCCTTCCCATGGCAGAGGGTTGGAATGAGATGATCTTTAATGTCCTTTACCACCCAAACCATTCTATGATTCCATGACCAAGGACTAAGGGATATAAAAACAGGGTCAAGGTCAGTGTGAGGTTGGTGCAAGACAAGTCCCTACAACCCTTCCCTACAGNAGGGGCAGTACCTGGGCGGAGTTGGGGTATTGGGACCAACAGGGAAATCCTGAGGGAGTGGCCAGGATTAGGGGCGGGGAAGGGAGAACAGTGTGGGAAGAGCAGGCATTTAGTAAGAAAAGGACTGGGGAATTACAGCACTACAGGTCCTGAGCTTGTGCTCAGCCCCAAGTGCAGGTGGAGACCAGGAGGAGCCCTCTCACAGTCCCGTCACAGCAGCCTGATCCACGGCCACACTCAGGTCAGAGCTGACCTCCAGCACCAGCAGATAAAGCCCTTGGTGGGGACACACTGTTGAAGAAGCTCATTGCAGATAATGATGGTTACAGCTGATCAGGGCAATTGGAGCTTGTTGGTGTTCTCAAGACAGCAAAGACAAAACAATACTTCCATCTTTGACTGAAATGACTACTCTTTTGAAATATAATCGAACATGCAGCTGAAAAATGTAAAACCATCTTTAGACATGAAAAATGAAAGAAGACGATTTGTTTGATATACTTAGCTGAATGTTATGTTTTCAATTTTTAATTAACTTTTTCAAGATTTTGAATTTTCTTTCATAGTCAAGATGGGTACTCATTTGGTGTGGGGTTCTGTGTTTGGCTGTTTTTTCGTTTGCTCTCTACCAAACTCCTGATGAACCCATGTGTATTTTTATCTCATCAGGGTAATTACACAGAAAATTCTGGATCTTAATATTTTTTTATTAGAATTTTTTTTGTCTAACAGTTGATATGAGTTTTTTCAATGAGTGCATTTCTATAAAACTTTACAGCTAACTTTGCTGTGAGTCATGAACTGGAATGCTGACTCTGGCTTTCAGTTAATTGCCACAGTTATAGGGTAGGTAATATAGTTATGAATTGCTTCTCACCTACAGCTCCTTTGTGGTTGTACTAACTGTAGAGGGATGTTTTTTCTCTTTAAAAATGACTTTTCAGTGCAATTTCAAAGCCCCTATAGACAAATCTGCAATACACTAACACTTAGACCCAAAGATAAATAGGTATTTGGAAGCTGTAGTTTGTATTTACATATATATATATATATATATATATATGTATGTATATATATATATATTTACTTCTGATCTTTTCAAGGTAAACCAAAACAATTTTCATCAAATGAAAACTATGAAAATTTTTCTGTATTTTGCTTTTTTTACAATACCACAAAGAGAATACAAAGAAATATGAGCAAAATTGAATTCTGATAACTTGTTTTACTGCATATTTAAAACATAAAACTTTACTTTTGTGGGTTTGAATCTATTGACTTTATCTTTCTTTTCATGTATACATGAATACATACATCTTTACTGCTTTGATGACATTTTGTTTAAACCTGAAACTCAGAGAGTGAAATTGGTAGGTTATTTACTGGTTCACATGCAATAAAGAAATATTTCTGTTCCAATTCAAATTCACCTAATTTTGATGTTCCCGTTCTTGATAATAGCTGTATAGTACTAAACTTGAAGAGTAGTAACTAACTAAATGACTACATTAAAAATCTCTTTTATTTTGTGTCATGCAAATTCATTACATTTTCAAACTAATCAAAATTCAACAAACAATAGAATTTCTCCAATATTTATGCTTTCAGGCCATACATTTAAAATAATTTATTTAATTTTCTGGTTTCTATCAACTCTTTGCTCAAGGTAGTGCTTTTTAAGCAATTAATAGACATGAAAAATATTTTACCAGCTTGTCTCAGAATTCAGGGATAGTCAGCACTGAAGCTTCTTTTTGGGAATGGGTGAAAATGATTTTCCAAGTAATTGGAATTCTTCAGGTGAGCACAAGCATACATTTTTCTCTGAGAATTATGTGCTTCAGCCTAATACAATTCAAGAACATCAAGAGATCCCCAATGGCCACTGAGTGAAAATTCCTCATGTTAGATTGTAACATACTATCATTTTAATCATACTGTAAAAATTACTAATAAATAGGAGAATTATGGGATAGTGGGATCTATTTCAAATACTGTTCATTGGACTTTGATAGAGAGAATAGCAAGAGAATTTTGTCTTCTTTTTTCTGTATTTATCTAATGTGTCATATAATTCATCTAAAACAGAACAGCAGGTTTCTTTAAAGCTTGCTCTGCTGCAGTTTTGTTTGGCATTTCTGTTAAGGACTGGATAAACAAGAATCATAAGACTTTGTTTCACTGCGCTGGCCCTCCCCTTCAAGTGTCATCTCTCCTGGGTTCAAGCAGAGAAGGTCTGTCTACGACCTGAGTCTGTGTTAGAGCCTGTGTTATCTATTCCTAAAAGGCAACTGTATTTACCAGCTTCAGGACTTGAGCCTATATGGAAGGCTTTTCTACTGTTCCTGAGATTTTATGCCCACCCAATGCGAAGCTGGAAAAGGAAGGCAAGAATAAAGAAAAAAGTCAGTATGAAAAGCAAATTGCTGCAGGTTTTCTAAATATCACAAAGCAAAACAAGTAGCTGAAGTCCAAACAGACAAATTCATCTGGGTGGTCAAAACAGAACTATTATGTATTGCAAGGACATCTATATATAGTGGCAAGGACTGCATCCTTTTTCTGTCACAACAAATACACTTAGCAATCTTCCTGAGGGAAAACCGTGTTAAATTTGGGATTAGTGTGAAGGGAGGTCTAGCTGACAAACTGTTTATGTATACTTTCCTATAGCATAGATGCACATAGAACACCCATTAGCTGACAGTGAAAGAGAGCTCAGTAAACAGCATATTTTGCTGTGTGGCAGGAGAGGAGCAGTGGGAATAGCAGGGCAGCAGTGAAGGTTTTCCAACTTCCTCGTGCCATGTATCGGCTCAGCTATCAGATGTTCTCCATCTACTTGATGAGCTCTGGAGGACATTTTCTTTTCCAACACCTGTGTCTCAGAGAGTGGTACTATATTCAAAGAAAAGTTACTCATATCTCAGACTTCTCTCACAAGACCTTAAAAACCCTGTCTCCACAGCTCCCACAGTCCTCCACTGATTTATGCTGTTCTCTGCTACTCCATCTCCAGACCCAAGGCTTCAGTGTTGTTTGTTACAGAGTGAGAAGAAATGAGGTTTCAAAATCCCTGCTTTTTCAGTTTCCACAGCTTACAGAGTACTAATGGAAGCAGATTGAAAAAAAAATCTTAATTGCTGTGGTTCAAAACTTCAAAAGTAGATTATTATGGTGAGGCAAAAGTGCCAGGAAGTTGATAACCTACACTTTAAGTCTCAACCCAGCGTGAATCAAAATGACATTTATGAAGTCTTGGAAAATGGCAACTGTAATGAAAATGTCTACTGACCCCTGACTAATAGTGTCAGCAGCCCAGCAGTGCTTAATTATTAAAATCAACACATGTCCTGCACTGACAGCCCAGTGTTTTGAACTGTGCAGTTCTGCTGAAGAGGTGGAAACAATAAATTCTAGTGGCAAAATTCCCTTTTTTATTGATTCTTGTGTTCTCTTTCTGCTGATTCCCTTCCAGAGCAGAGTTAAAGGTCAGCATGGCTATGTTTTCCAAGAGTTTGCTAGGCTGTAAACTGCAACTGGCTGCTCATGGCTTAGGTGGGCATGCTCATCTCTGGGTCACAAAGTGGCTGATGGCCAGGTCCAGAGAGTGGTGGTGAGTGGTTCTACGTCCAGCTGGCAGCCAGTCACCAGTGGTGTTCCCAGGGCTCAGTACTGGGGCCAGGTCTGTTGAACTGTTTGAGGTTCAACAAGGCCAAGTGCTGGGTCCTGCCCTTGGGACACAACAACCCCTGGCAGTGCTACAGGCTGGGACAGACTGTCTGGAAAGCTGCCTGGTGGAAAAGGACCTGGGGGTGCTGGTTGACAGCAGCTGAACATGAGCCAGTGTGTACCCAGGTAGCCAAGAAGGCCAAGGGCACCTGGCCTGTATCAGCAATAGCGTGGCCAGCAGGACCAGAGTAGTGAATGTCCCCTGTACTCACCACTGGGGAGTCCACACCTTGACTACTGTGTCCAGTTTTTGGCCCCTCGCTGCAAGAAAGACATTGAGGTGCTGGAGTGCATCTAGAGAAGGGCAATGAAGCTGGTGAAGGGTCTGGAACACAAGTTTGATGTGGAGTGCCTGAAAAAGCTGGGGGTATTTAGCCTGGAGGAAAGGAGGCCAGGAAGAGATCCTATTGCTCTCTATAACTACATGAAAGGAAAGGAGGTTGTAGCCAGGTTGCAGCCGGTGTCTTCTTCCAGGTAGCTAGACATGAGATGAGACATCATAATCCAGGGGAGGTTATGTTGGATATTTGGAAGAATTTCTTCACAGAAACTGTAATTAGACATTAGAATGAGCTGCCCAGGGAGGTGGTGAAGTCACTGCCCCTGGAGGTTTTAAGGAAAACCTGGACATGGTACTCAGTGCCATGGCCTAGTTGACAGAGTGGTGTTCGGTCATGGGTTGGACTTGATGATCTCAGAGGTCTTTTCCAATCTAATTGATTCTGTGATTCTGTAGTAAGGTGGCAACATGCCAGCATTTACTGAGATGAATGTGTAAGTGATGGATCTCATGTGAGAGATAGAGTTGCATGCAGTTGTCAAGGCCAGAGTCTATCCAGGAAGCACCCAAGCAGTTGCACTTGGGCAATAGTAATGGGGAAACTGCTCTATCTTGAACAAGAGAGGAGACCAGCTTGGTCAGTGTCCCCTAAATCAGGAAGCACCCTCCAGAGCAAGTGGATTTGGGGAGGAGACCACCCTAACTTCAGTTCTGCATTACAGGTATTCCCACCTCTGTTCACTTTTCTTTTAGTTCCAATCTTCAAAAAATGTGTGACAGGCTTAACTTCAATATATTAATTGTCCCAGTGAGGCTTATGAAAATTCAAAGTAAAATAAAATTTCTGGCAAATGAAATGCCATCCCCGTTCTCCCCTTATTCTGTTACAATACGCCTTCCTCATGACAGTAATTTGAGGATGAAACCTGCCTTGTCACTAACCTTCCTGCAGGCTGTTTTTCTTTGATGGAAACCCAGCAGGGGTCCACACAGATCATCCAGCAGCACCCTGGGCTTGGTGATCAAAGAACTCATTGCTGAGATTCTCAGTTCCACAGAGAACAGTTATCTTGCTGTACAGATGCAACTCTTGAAACATACACTCTGTAAAGTGCCTTTTTGGAATTGCAAAAGTCTTCTTAGAGAAGAGGACTTTAAAGCCCAAATCACCTAGAAATTTCCAAAAATGTCATCATAGATTTAGGAAAATGCTAGTGATCCACTCTTCTCTCTTGCTGCTTTTTTTTGTAAAGTAAAAAATTCAAAATAAAACTCTCTTGTAATTTGGTCGATAAGGTTTTGAATACTCTTCTGCATTTAGAATTTGAATAAGTAAAAAAAACCAAGGTGAAACATAATAACAATCAATTTTATGATATAAGAAAAATGTATTAATTTATTATGCCTTTAAAGCGTTTAAACTTACTTGTTGGCAAAGCAAATCAGAAATATGCTATATCAGGTATGAAAGAATATATTTTGAGAAATATTGTAACTATTATAAAACTGGAGATTAATTCTTACTGCAGCTCACAGATGCTTTTTTATGCTACCTGTACTCAAAGCAGGGTAATGCACTGAACTCTCATTTAGTTCTGTCTTTACCCATCAGAGCACGGTGTGGCTTTTCAGCAGTGGGCTTTTTGGTGAGGTGAAGACTCTAATGGTGACTTCTGTTTTAATAAGGATTGTGCTTCTATTTTTAAACTTGTCCTCAATCTAATACCATAATCTGCATTCCCTATAGATGGAAATAAAGAAGTATTGCAATAAATATCACTATCAAAGTCTATTAATTCTAGCGTGAAAGGTCATACAATACTCTTTTATCTAGAGAAATACATAAAAAATAAAAGGAAATCACTTTATCTTGCTTTACCATTCTCTTTAATATGGTATTGATAACCTGTCTGTAACCACAACTTAGTAAAGACCAAGTATTCCCCTTCTAATTTTGTTTTAAGTATTAAAAGATGCAGAACATAGGGTGCTAAATTTACCTGTTTTGTAATTCTTCCGACTTCAGTGTTTTACTCTACTGCTGAATTTGGAGCAGCTTTGTGGTTTTGTTACTGTAGAGCTGAATCTCCTTTCTTAAACATTCTCCTGCAGCTGACATGCATACTAAGCAATACAGCTGCAGCCATCTGTAAAAACTTGGAATTAATTTTCCTCTTTATTGCTACAGCTTATATTATCCTGCCTTTCCCTTTATAATACAGAAAAAAATTCTCATTCCTTGAGAAGCCATTGCAGTTAGTTTCCTTCCTTTTATTATTACTTGTCAGTAAAGTAATCAATGCAACTCTTATCATCTGTACACACACTAACTACAGTATAAACATTGTCAGAAAAAACTTACTCAAATGGTAAGTTAAATCAAGACATAAAACAAGTCTTTTCTGGTTTGCTGATGAAAATCAAAGCCATGAAAATAAGAATAAAAGAGGCAGAATAGTACAGATGAGTATGTGGAGTTAAGGGATGAATAAGAAAAAGAAGTTAAGGAAAATAAAAACTACTATATAGGATAAGCAGAAGTCTTCAGGAAAAATAAATCTTTTTTGTTATCCTATTATGTTTTAAAAATCGGACTACTGGGCAAAACTCATCTTTTCAATGGAAAAAGTCATGGATGGGAAACTTATGTTAAAGAAAACTGTGAAAAGATGAAGAAAATGTAAGTTTTTTTTGTTTTGCTTTATAAAATCCTGATTTAGGGCTGGCATATCCACAATAAAAGTAGCCTTTGCTCTGGGTTTAAAAATACGAATAGCACTGGAATAAGGAAGGGGTTTATGTTTACAGTCAAAAGCTCTTTCAGAATCAAGCATTTAATTTTTATTGAACATCTTAGGATCGAGTTGTGTTTTGGAGATCACATTTACCCCACAACTGAATTTCATGGCAAAGTCTTCCATATATATATGTGTGTGTGTGTGTGTGTGTGTGTGTGTGTATGTATGTATATACACGTATATGTATCAGTACATATATATGCGCATTGTCCAATATCTATTTCACAAGGAAGTAGATAAATGTCAGTCACCTGACTGATGCTATGTTCTCCTTATGCTCTGGTACCCTTATACCCTCTACTCAGCAGAAGTGAGAGGAATGAGAATAATTAAGGTTGAGCTTGATGATGACTTACCTTAGCTGCTCCTATTCCTTTATACTTCATAGCATCATTGACCATAATTTGCTATATCAGCCTTATGGGTACAGGGTATGGCTGTGCATATTTTTAAGCTCTTTACCTAGCATTCTGGCATCACTGAATACTGTTATTTTAGGTAAATAATTCTTGCTTGCCATGGTACAGGGAGGCTTGGCCTAGAATTACTCCTGAAATGAGCAGAATCATATCTCAAGTGTAAGTGTTCCTGTGATGTTTACGAATGAATCCTAAGTGAGCTCACACATGATGTCTTTAACAAAGAAGGGAACTGAGTCAACTCTTTTCATCCTGTGTCTTTTCCTCATCTCCATTTCCACAAACATTTCCTTGCAACTCCCTGCAGGCTGCTTGGCAGTACACAGGTGCTGCCCTCTCCATTGCTGCACACACTCCATTAAGGGACCATTGCCTTTTCTGTGCACAGACTTGAAAGAAAGCTCTTTCTCGAACACAACATATTTCCTTATCCAATTTCACCTTCATAGTAGTTTAGTATTAAATATTTTGACTTAAGTAGGCTGGAAGAAAGAAATGCTTCCTTAGGATAGTGTTTCAAAATTATGTCTAAACTGTTCTTTCTGTATTATGTGAGAAGCATTATTCTCATTTCAATCTCTACCTAGTGTTTTTTACAGAGCCAAGAGTGAATGAATTACTGGTGACTATTTTCTGAAGCAAATACATCTGCTGCTTGATGCAGCAGTTAATAATGAAGTTATTGAACGTTTGCACTTTGTCCTTCAGAGGATGAAATCATCTCTAGATTCTAACGCTGAAATATCTCAGAGTGCTTCCAGTGGAAAAAAAAGGCCATTCTTTTTACACAATCTAGCTATATTAAAAATGAAATCTCTTCAAGTGCTAAGACATTTGAAATTAAATATTTCTTCATTAAAGATATCATTGTTATATGTGTCACCACACATGCTGTACCCACAGCAGTGCTGTAGGACTGTTTGTGGAGGCATGGGAAAATACCATGGAAGGGAGCAATAAATTGGATCAGGACAAAAGCAAACCAGCCTGCTGGACAAACCTGATATATTCCAGTGCTTGCATGAAATCCCTGCAGATAGTAGTTGGCACAAGTGGGGCACTGGGATTTGAGTCTCAAGACAAAGGAAATCAGAAACTGATTATGAGAAAATTATCCCCAAAGAATATGTATCAACTTATTCCTCAGATCCACACTAAGTTCTTCCATGCTGACTACTGCCTTTAGCAGTGCATTCCATTGTTTTATCTATCATAAAACTGAAAGATATTTAATTCCCTCATTATTCAACTGAAACAAAAAGTGGCACCTGTATCTGGCAGTTCAAGCTGGTAATTATTCACTTTCTCAATTTCTGCTTGTCCCATGGGGGTAAGCAACCTTATCATCTCCACTTTTGCTAACCTGCCCTTCTGCTCTTCTCATGCCCATCACATTTTTTTTCTGAAATTGTCTCATATTGCCTCAAATTTAACATAATCAAGAGAAACTTGGAGCAGCTGTCTACAGTGAGTATTTAGCCCAAGGTGGTTGCATCTGTTCCAGATCTGGAGCAGGCCTTGTAAGGCTGCAAGCTTGTTTGTTTCCTACCAGCTGTATCAGTTGGTCTAATAAAGATTATTGCAGTTCCCTACAAATATAGCTTCATTTATGCACTTAGACAGTCTTGGCAACAACACAGCTACTCATCAGTAAATGTATACATAAATATGTGGAAAATTTGATGATTCACACAAACACAAGTATACATGTAGCTGAAGCATTTTCAACAATGGATCAAGCTAGAAAAAAAAATCATTAATTTGCAGTTAAAATTATTTTTTTCATTTTCTGATCAAATACAATTTATTTAATATATGATTTTAATTTACTTTAGGCTGGTTTTACTCCTTCGAGATAAAATTAGCTAAAGTCTCTGAAAACTTCAACTGCTTTGAGTAAAAAGTATCAATGCTTCAAAATGTGTCAGGAATACTTTGTGCCTGAAGCTGTCTGATGAATGTTATCCAAATTAGCTTATTGGAACTAGGATTTTCAAAGGAAAAAAAAACCTAGTTGCAGTCTAACAAAGACTTTTGGCAAACTTGCTGATGCTAAGAGAAAACAGAACTTCTGCTAATGTGTGTATAAAAGATGTTATAAAAAAGGTAGGGAAATTACAAAATCTTACCATCAAAACAATTTTTGGTTTGTAAGATGGGATTGTCCTGCTTCAGTACCCACCAGCTGAGCTTGAATGAGAGCTTTCTTTAAGGAAATAGTCCTTGTTTTCCATTCTGTCCACACTGAGGGTGATTTTCTGCCATTGACTTACAGCTGGAATTTTTTCTTATATTTTCTAACTTCATCCTAAAATAAAGAGTTATCAAATAAGTAAATGTTAAATTCTGGTGGCTTTATGAACAGGTGCTATAAAAATCTATACTCTTCAGTCCTTAGTGTGTAAAACTATCTATCAATATTTTCACGTGAATTAATGTGTCATATATACAGCCACAGCAAAATGCATTTAAGAAGTGAGAGGTTGGAGAAAAACTGGTTGCTGAGATCAGAGAAGTGTGTTAGACTGAAGTTGTAGTAACAGGGATATATCAGTGAAGAGCAATGACATTTGACACTAATTTTTTCAAGGAAAGGACCTTTATTGAGCAGGATTGAACTCAGAGTATCAATTAAAATTCTTTGTTCCAGTTAATAAGTAGACATGAATGACAGCCAATTCCCAAGATGTAGATTTATTCAGCCAGTTCTGTCATTGTGTTCATTCATGCCTGTTTCTCTGACCAAGCCAGCTCATACTACTTATACAGCCTTCAATTATTATACATAGTTTACTGTAATAAGCTTTGTGATTGAAAAAATGATCATGAAAATATCTAATAGCTGGTTTTTAACAGCTTAGGACTCATTGGAAGATAGAAAAAAAGTAAAATTCATACTGTTCTCCCTGTTCTCCTTTAGAGTCAGAGAAGCTATGAGCAGAACAGTGACTGGATACCTGCCACTCAAAAGAAAGCAAGTAAGAGTATGAAGAATAATGTATGTATTTAAATATTTGTATTACATTATGTTCTGTCATTTTTCAGACATCCCAGAAAGTCAGGTATGTGTGTCGGTGGCTTTTCAAAGGCAAGTAGAATTTACAACAGGGCACATGAAGTACTCCATGCTAAACACCACAGTACACATTTGCTAATTATTAGAAATATCCTGGACTGAAATGAGATACTGTGCTTTCAAAATATACTAGTGGCATGCAAGAAGTAGCTGAATAAGGTGTTTGGCTTTTGGCAGCAGACTCATCATAGTAACATGGAGCTTCATTTCATCTCTTTATCACTTTTGCATAGACTAGACTAAAGGAGGATAGAATATTTTAGATGGAAGGGCCTACAAAGATCTTCTAGTCCAACTGTCTAAGCCTGTCAAGGCTGAGCAAAAGTTAGAGCCTGTAATCAAGCACATTGTCCAAATGCCTCTTAAACACTGACAGACTTCAGGCATTGACTACCTCTAGAGGAGGCCTGTCCCAGTGTCTGACCACCCTTTCGGTAAAGAAAAGCTTCCTGATGTCCAGCCTAAACATCCTCTGACACAGCTTTGAACTTTCCCATATGGGAATCACTGGATCCCAGGGAGAAGAAGTCAACATCTCCCTCTCCACCTCTCCTCCTCAGAAACCTGCACAGAACAATGAGATTCCCCTTCAGCCTCCTTTTCTTCAAACTAGACAAGCCCAGAGTCCTCAGCCACTCCTCACCGGACATTCCTTCCAGCCCTTTCACCAGCTTTGTTACCCTCCTCTGGATGCATTCAGAGACCTGAACATCCTTCTTAAATTGTGGGGCCAGCACAGCGCGCAGCACGCCAGGTGAGGCCACCCCAGCCCTGGGCACAGCAGGACAGTCACCTGTTTTGACTGGCTGCTTGTGCTGTGTTTGATCCACCCCAGGATGGGGTTTGCCCTCGGTGCTGCCACTGCTGGCTCTTAATGAGCTGCTGGTGGCCAGCACCCCAGACCCTTCCTGCAGGGTTGCTCTCCAGCTGCTCCTCTCCCCATTTATTCTTGTGCTTGGTGTTCCTCTGTCCATTCCAGATACAGAATTTGGCATTTGGTCTGGTTAAATGTCATGCCATTGGTGTGATTGGTTGGTGCATTACTTTGTTTTGATGCAATGATGTATTGATGCATTGATTTGATTTGATGTGAGGCACCCCAGTAATGTAAAGGCAGATGTTTAGGAGGAATATTTGTGGCTGGTGCCTTTCATGCTCTGCATTGTACATTCAAACCAGCAAGCTTTACTCGTAGCACATAACATGCCTAGAGAAGCCAGTGGGAACAAAGTGTTAGACCTCTGCAAACAACGCCTGCCAAGTCTGGTGCCAAGTGAGCATATAAAGATGTGGCCCAATATGGGCACAAAATAAACATGCCATCTGACACTGAATGTATAGTTCCACAGTGAGCGCCAGGCTTGCAGCACACACAGGTCTAAATCACTGCAGAAACTATTAAGCAGACCTCCATCCAGACTATGACTGACAATATTCAGCTGAGAGTTGTGACTGTGTTTTGAGAGAGGCAGTTCTTTCTCTTGGGTTGGCAAATTTTTCGTGGGAGTGCTGTTACAGAGTGAATATCTAGATGTAATTTTGAAAGGATATAAAATGACAAATTAAAAAGTGGAAACAAGTCTGATGACTTCTCATTAATTTCTATAAGCATTTGAATGAACAGACCATAGTGTGAGATTAGAAACCTTCCCAGGAAATATCATTCACAGTTTTCTCTGTTGTTTGCAGCACATTTAAACCTTTAACAGTAGAGACAATGTTAAATTAAATTGAAAGTGTTGTCTTTCCTCTTGAGAGAACAAAGTTAAATACAATTATACTAATCTTTTAAGGACAAAAATGAACATTTTACACACAAAGGTGATTGTTTTGCATTACAGAAAAGGTCAGGCTCAGCTTCAAAAAGCATCAGCTGCCTGTCTCTTTCACTAATATAAAATATCCTTATTAACTTAAAAAATTTAAGATCAAATTCTCAGACTCACAAACCTCATCTGGGTTTCATAAGAGTGCTTGGGCCCCATATATACTTTTAGCAAGATCATACTAGATTGATAAGGAAAGCAAGAGAAACACTTTCCAGCCACCTGAACAGAAATGGGTTTTGGAAAGCAATACTACAAAATATCACTGTCTTGCTGTAACATATTTTTTTAGTCTATCACACATCATAAAGCAACTAGTGTTTAGAGAAGAAAGTATTTTCTTTTTGCTGAATGTGTGCCTTCACATGGCCACGTCAGACTGACCACTTTTTTAGCTGGATCTCTTGAGCTGCCTGAAAAGAAGATGCAAAAGTACACAGCAGTATACTTTGTTGTTTGGAAACTTAAGGATGAAGTATTTTCCCTATGGATATTGTCCTTTCTGGAATATTACTGGTCATGAGGCTTCAAGCTACCACTGAGAACCACTCAATTCATGCTTCCCTGATGTCTGCAGCACTATCCTGATGCCCTGGATGCAGACAAGGATTTCAGGCAGGATCAGGTCTCTTGGCAGGCTTGGCTTGCTTGTGGGGTCTCCATATGTGATAGCACTGCTTCTGCATGTGCCTTGAAACTTTTGATGTGCTATGGAAGACAGAGGACTGCCCAGACTATGAAGTATTGCATAGGGATTATATTGCTTTATAGGGTACATCAGTGTGTGATGTGAACTCCATGGTTCAAATCATCAAAATTGCTAATTGATGGGGGAGAGGAAAAGGGTACTTCAAGAGCCAATTGCTCCCCAAATTTCTTCTTCTAGTGGTATTCTCAAGGTTAGAAACTGGCCTCTCCAGTACACATGATGCTACAGCAGTAGACAGTATTTGGTGAGTTCTACCTTCTTCCGGAGTGAAGGTTGGATCTTCCATCAGCAACATGAAATATCATAGTGCAGGTTAATTACACTGCCTTTGCAGTTAGCCCTCTTAGTTCTCCTAAGAGATGGGCGTTTCAGTTTTCTAGAATTTTGTGCTTTTCAATTGTACCAAATGCAACAGAGCAGCAGCACATCACTCTGGGTGGAAGCATGACACAGGTGTCAGTACCTGTAGAAGATTTGTCTTTTACTAAATGAAAAATGCCAGTATACTGATTCATAGTTGCTTGCTCTGATTTTGCTTTCTTCTTGATTTTGAATGATTTTGCTCTGTTAGAATATTTTCTTGGTTTTAACATGTTAAGATATTATGGTTATTTTTGATTGACAACAGTGTATTTCACTTTAAGGAAAATACAAGGCAACAAAAGAATGTTTCCTGTGGTCCTGCACCTTTGATGGTCTTCTGGCATGACATTTTATTCACCACTGCATAACTATAGCTAGCATGGAAGTGCCTGAATTCGAAGTTATGGAATTGCACAGGTATAAAACTGAATCACTCTAGTGATTAATTAAACCCACTGAATTACAATGAAAGCCAAATCTAGGACTCTGGAAAGGACTTTCGTTCAGGAATACTGGCAGAAACACATTTAAGGGAAAGACAGGCTTCATCAAATAAGTGCCTTATTAGAACTGATGGTGTCACACCCACAGAGGATAAAGCACTTTACATTTCAAGTTATCAGTGGCAACACTCATAAAGACCCAGACTAAAATCTACTTCCATCCCTATTGACTAACGTACTCTGTTCCTTATGACATGTTATATGACAATGTTCTGCATATTACATTCAGTGCTGCCAAGTAAGGAATAAATTCACCCAAGTTGTTAATCTTTACTATAAGTTTTGGACAGCTTTTTGTTGGTGGGTTTGTCTTTTTTTTTCCTTGATTTTTTTGGGGGCTTTTTAAACTAGAG
Organism: Platysteira castanea; assembly: GCA_013397175.1. Lineage (NCBI taxonomy): Eukaryota > Metazoa > Chordata > Aves > Passeriformes > Platysteira > Platysteira castanea. Next base: position 109,996 of record VYXC01010850.1, on the reverse strand, counting down.
CTCTGCAATATTATTTTCTTTCTGCTAACAGCAGGAAACAATTACCTTCTAGCATTGCTATTTTATTCACTGAAAACTGACTCTTCCTTCTGTTTTAGCATCAGTTCATTGTGAGAATTCTTTGCCATGTTTTAATTAACCTGGCATGATGATCTCGGTACAGTCCCAAATAAAATTAACATCAAACACTCATATGGAATTGTTCTATGAAATAGCTTGGGTGATGAACATATACCATATGGTAGTCTTTAAAAATAAAACCTGCCAAGTAGCATATTTAATGTGACTATCCTGGCATACTTATAAGGTCTGTAAAAATCAAAAGTAATTCTGAGCACTGCTCACTTCAAAGGATCACAAAATATTTTATACAAACTATCTATCTTTCTGGAATCAGCTCACCTACCGCTTAAAGCAGCCAATTCTGCAGTGAAATGCAGCAGCTATTGCAGTAAAGCACAGCAAATTGGAACAGCAATTTTAGGGCAGGTAATGAAGACAAATGGTGTATCTTGTTTAAACTGCAGGGGCAGAAGGTAATTACCCAAATTTGGAGCCAGCTGAGATACCAGACCTAACACCTCTCTTGCAGAAAAGTGTCAGTCATGATTTTATAGCTGGATAACATTAAACAGCACACGAGCAAGGCCTGGTATTTAACACTGATCAGGTAAACAAGTTGAATTCTGGGGGAGAAGAGTTCCTGCTCACATTTATATGTGCAATAAAATCAGTCATGTCTTTGCTGTGCCGCATTGCTGGTTAGATGAGAATTTAGAATTGATTTTATGGGTATAATCTAAAGTCCACTGAAATCAGTAGAAAAACATTGGTTGGCTTTGGATCAGGTCTTCTTTCAGCTTTGGTTTTTTAGAGAGGGCAATTGAACTTCAGTTTATTACCTTGTCACAGTGTGTTGTATATCGAAATATGGCAATGGTAGATTTGCAAGAATAAAATAACCAATCAGGGCAGGAGTTTTTTCTTTAATGATAGTCATTGTACTTTCCCTGCATCTTGCTGCACCAGCTGTTTGGCTGGACTATTCCAAGTGCTTTTGTAGCTGCTTCTCACTAATGTACACAGCTCTCTGCAACTCATGTACTGTTAGGCTCACAAGATCCAACTTTCAATGGTTTACACACTTCCAAACCTCAGTAAAGACAGAGAGAAGTGGTTCATCCTATCTAGGGTTCAAATTACCCTTTGGAGTCGCTACTCTGTAATGACAAAGGAAGGTGCCACTATTGCCCACTGTCCTAAATCACCTGTTCAGTTAATTGCCCCATGTTCAGAGAGAACTGTGTTCCACAGTCCTCAGATCTCTCAGCAGGATATCGATTGGTCTAAGGTTGGACTCGATGATCTTGAAGGTCTTTTCCGATCTAAATGATTCTGTGAAGAGTTCATTCCCTTCACCTTACTTTACAGTGTAAGAAACTTGCATTATCTAACCAGTTTTGCTTGCTTTTCTTGCATTGTCAAACACTGTGGTAGCTTTACAACTACTTCTTACAGTTTATCAACATTTCACACATTTCTTCTATTCTGATTAAAACATGAGCACAGTGACCTTCTTCCTTTCTGAAAATATTCTCTCCTTGTTAGCTTTTCTTTAAATATGCTTACCTCCAGGGGGAAAAAAAAAAAGTGAGCTCAGTCATTACAAATCTAGCTTTTGTAGCATGATGTAGTTCACCTTTTTTAACAAATCTTTTAAATTGGTGCAGCCAGATTCCTGACTGGCTTTGAATAACAAAAGCAGGAACAAAATTTGGTGGCAATTTATGATTATTTTCCATATTAACTCACCTCTGGATGTAACTGAAGAGAGAAAAGCTGGTAAAAAGTCATCTCAATGAATTGCCCTAACAGTTACAATTGTCCTGCTGAAGAAGAATACCAACCAGCTAGAGAAGAAGAAACTGCTTGTGCTCCCTGAGGTTAGCCTCATTAAAGTTGCTTTCCTGATTATTCAGGATTTCTGTAAGTACTTTCAACTTAAACATTTGAAGATCCCTGTAGCTGTCAAGAGTCTGAAAGCTTTGCTGACGCTCACCCCCATGGAGAACTTAAATGTTTTCCTTCTTTTCAAATTCAAATGGTATTTCATAGCCGGACAGGATTCACCTTTAGCCATTTCCTTCTTTTATTTTAAAATCCAAGATACAAAGACTGACACACGTATCTTCACAGAGTCTCACTAAAGCCAAGGGGCTATGCTGATATGGTGTTTCACTTGCAAGGAACTGGATCAGAACTGATCCATTTCTGTCTTTAACTGCTCTCATTTATATGCCATTGATAATGCCAGAGCACATATCTTTTTGCCTCCCTGTTCTAAATGGCATCTCTTTAAGCTTGATTACACTAAGATTTCTGGTCTAGTTCTGTCTCTAATACAAACATAAGTGCAATGCAAAGACGACCACCCCTCGGAGGGCATTATCTGGCTTTTGCATTAATTAGGGCAGCTGATATCAGTGGTATTTCATTCTCTAACTATTTTAGCAAAGATTTTAATAATTTAAACACACACACATGTTTTCAAAGTACAGGGCAAGCAGGATCATCTGGCAGAAGGATAACAATGACAGTGAATATCACATCGTGCCGCAAAAAAGTAAGGTTTTGGGTCTTGCTTAGTTCTGTTTTATTTTATTTTAGAGTAAACAACTGTACTTTCAACCCTTGCTAATATCCAGGATGGACAACTGTCAACCTCTAATTTATATTTATGGTTACATTCTAAGAATAACTTTCCAGAAACTGTCTACACTTTGCCAATTCTAAACAGTATTATGAGTTTGGATCTAAATCTCAGCAGTCTGAAAGCAGACAGGTTTGTCTTCTAACAAAGAGGTCTGAAATGAAAGCCTGATAGGAGCGAGGATGCTTTACACAGGGCTTTTCCCTAGTCTGAAGCCTAGAACCTCCATAGTCTTTGACAATGCAGGATTTTAGCCTCAGCCTCTTTGGATGAATAGGAAAAAAACATTCCTATTAGTCAGCAACTTATTTTCTTGTACAAATTTGGGAACTTGAATATTCAATGTGTGTGAAAGACTTGAAATGTACTTTTTTTGGCATTTAGTGGCAGAAGAAAGGATCAGGTGTAGTGAGGATACCCAGGGATTCTATCTCTCATATTAATGTCATCTAACTGATATATATTCCAGATAGCATAATGCGGGTCGTTCTGTTTTGCTTTACAATTCCCCAAAGCAAGCACATGTACTGGGTCCTGCAGAAACCTAGTCAGCACTGATTTCCCATTGTCCATTGTTCATTTGGATGAAATTTATAGGTCAGATGTTTAAGATTTAAACCTGCTGCAGCTTTTCAGCTTTATATCTTTACTGTATATTCTTTTCTCAGCAAATGTAAATATTCCACCCAGTGTAGATGAATATTTAAATGTAAATATTCCACCCAATTTTATTTTTGTAGTAGATAAAAGAAGGGGGGTAAAGCCCAGATATATGGTGGCAAAGAACTGAGAGTGTAGCTAAGCAGGCTTGCTAAAAAACTGTGGAAAAACCAGCCTGAAGTACAAATACAGCCTGTATCTGGGCAGGAAAGGGAGACACATAGTCATAAAAGAAACAAAATGAAAGTTCTTTCAGTCTTTTTCTTTACCTAACTATATCTAATCATGCTTTGGTTTGTTTTACAGAGTGACAAATTAATTCCATGCTATTTCAAGCACTGGCTTTTGGCCATTTTTATATTTATTTCATGAGAACCTGTGACTAGAAATATAGTTATCCAGTTGGGGCTTATTTTTAACTAGCTTTAGAGTGATAATAAATATGCTAACATATTCTAAGATTCCCTAGTTTTGATTTTCAGCCTTAGCATAAGTATAACCAGAAAAAAACCAAACATGTAGAGCTGCTTACTCTTCATTGTAACTGAGGTAATTCTAATAGAAATGTCATCTGGCATAATAAAAATTAAAACCTTGGTCAAGATGGTTGATGATTAACAGATCAGTATATATTGATTTAAATGAGGACTGCATAGCCCAGCCTCATTCGTGGTGAGCTGGTTCTGGCCGCCTTGCTCCTGCAGGCTCCCATTCAGGCAGCTGAGGCAGGAGATTTGGCTAAACACAGCCCTGCTGCAGCAGCACTGGTTTTGCACCTGTGAGATTGCCATTTCAAATGCATCTCCAAAAGAATATCCTCTGAAAAGTTCAAAGAATGGCCGAAGAAAACTTCTGACAGAACTTTCAAATTGCACAGGGAGAAACGTACCTTCGTAGCAATGCCTCAAAGGAAGTTTATGCGTAGGTTTTCTGTATGTTTGCCAAAAGGATCTTTTAAACATGTGCTCAAAAAGAGCCAAGGGACCTTGACCACGAGGTGAACTTAATGTAGTCTTACTTCACAACACCTAGCCACCACAGCTGCAAGCTGGAGCATGGGCTTTGGGGCAGTTTTCCAGAGTGGCTTCTGGTGAGAATGGCACTGGAGCCTGAAGCACCAGTCCCTTCTTCCAGGTCTGCTTCTGGGGAAAGAAGCAAGGAGCGCTGGAAAATGAAGTTAACAATAGCCTGCTCCTCTCTGACGGTCTTGTGAGCGTTCATACAAAATCAGTCCAAAATAGCTGTCATCCTTGGAGGACTGTGCCAGTCTGGTTATGATCCGTTTTTTATACAAGAGAACTGTATTCATGCATTGCAAATAACTCTGACACTACGCAAACATCAACAAGCAGTTTATTTGTCTTTGGGGATTTTTAACACATAAGTGTTTTTTAAATGGCTGCAATTTTTATGACTTATCAAATATTTAAATTGGTTGATGAATTTTTTTTGCATGTTTGCTTTTTTAGATAGCTAATAGACATCTACAGAAGAAAGATGGTAAAAAGAAACCTTTCTTCACTTCCATGAATTTTCTGAAAATTATATCCCAGTTTATAAAAGACTAATGGTCTCCAGTTCTCTCGAAGAAGGCCAAATTGCAGGTTCAGCTGCATAAATACATAATATGTATATTAATTACAGTAATATAAAAATAATGCATTATTGCACATTACATATTACAGTTGTTATATATAAAATATATAAAAAATAAACATACGTTTTATCTGTTTTATTATGAAATCCACCATCTAAATTTGAACATTAATATTAATCTATAGTATTAGTATGAAATAAACAATATGCATATATTCTCTGTACAAAGCAGGCAAATATAAATCTATTTACTGGTTAGAAAATCAGACTGTTTCTTCATAAAAATATTTTTGAGTTAAGAAAAATTCAGACAAGGAGATAGGCCCTCAAGGAACAGAGATGAAACACAGTCAAAATACGACTTCAGTGATAAACAGCAGCAGCTGATCGGAATTGAAATATTTTCATTTTCTAAGCAAACATTTTATCTGGAGAGGTTTTTTTTTTCCCCAGGTTGTTGCCAACACACGCTCTTTTCTGTGATAAATAGGAAACTGTTGCATGAAGCTTAACAGCATTTCAGACTTCCCTCTGAAAATCAGGTCAAATGACAAATTGCATAACGTTCTTAACAGATCGGAACATATGGGGTGGTACAGGGTTGCTGGAAGGGAATGACTCTGAGTTTTTGGTCTTCCAGTTAGTAATTAGTTGTGGAAGACACAGAGAACAGAAGAAGGAGGAGAACTTACCATGCTGGACTGTGTATCTGTAAAGCATCTTGAGGAATATCTGTTGTGTTATGAAAAGGCTCTTACTTGAAGTGTTTCTCCATGTGGGTCTTTTGGATGAGTAACTGTTGTCAAAAGCCCCATGTCCACCCTAAGTAAGTGAGAAAGATAATGAGTGTTAAATATCTCATTTTTAAACTAACAGTGATGAAACATCATCAACAACAAGAAAATAAGTCTTCTATCCCAACCAAACACATGTGTAAGTTCTATGTTCTTTAAATAAAAAAGAATATGGAAACATAAGGGGTTATTCCTCATCTGTTTGGATAAAAGAACACATGCTTTTGTATGTCAGAACATCACAGAGTGAATAAAAATTCACTGCTGTCACATAGACCCTGTAAATGCATTGTCAACTTTGAAAAATTAAGACAAAACAGACACAAATCATGGCAAAGTTGAAATTGCCATGTAGCATACTGTTTCATTTATAAGCAAACAAAACATTAAATTGGCAACAGTGACACATATATGCTTTAATTTAGAAAATGTTTTTGTAAAATCTTTTAATAAATTTCCAGTCAATTAAATATTGAAACCATATGGAGATTGGTGATTTATTTATATACCTTTTTTTGTTGAGCAGAATGGAAAAGAAAACAAAAATGCTGAAAAACTAAACAGCTGCCGAAGTATTTATTTAAACATCCATCTGCAGGAGGGCAGGGTCTTTCGTGTTTCTATTAAAAGTTTGTCTGTGTTTTAAATTTTCATGTGTGTACAAAGCTGGTTGTGGCTAAATGAACTGTAAGAAAGCTGTAACTAAAATGATAATGCAGTGCTCTCACTCAATCTGAATGGAAATTAAATATTCTATTGACACACCTCTGAATGAAGAAGAAATTGTGTTGGAACTTTATTGCACACCTAATAAATCAACTACTGAAGAATGTAATACATTTATATGGATGAGACAGGCTCAGGACAGTCCTTGGCAAGCAGTAACAGTTCTACATCAGCGACCCTCAGAACAAGAGGTTATAGGTATGTGGCACCAGGACAGACTCTAAGGAAGTATTGGTGATCCCACATGCTTCTGCCTATGATCAAGGCAGTGCCCTATCCAGTAGGTTTTCCCTATCCATGATTGCTGTCTGCACACAAGCCTTTTCAGAGTCCTTCAGTGGACCTCCAGCTTTCCCAAGGAGATGTTCCTTGGAAGAGACGGATTATCTGTGCACATGAAGAATGTGCTACTCATCCAACTGATAAGTCCAAGCTGTTATGCTGATTGTTTACGCAGCAATTCACAACACAGTGCTTGTTTGGCCAAATGCCCCAAGTTCTTGGTGACACACTGGGCACAGTGATGATTTACTGGGTATATGGGGGGTATCGCTGAAAGTTTTGGTAGTGCTGCAGAAGGTGCAAAAAAAAAAAATACAAAGTGGTGCTGGATGACTATCCGAACAGTGAGACCTATCACAAAGAAGAGAGTTATGTGGTGGTCTTACACCTGAGAAGCTTTTTATACAGTTTCAGTGTCTCTTGGCAGCTCAGTTCTTAGAATTTATTTTCCTATCTCTTTTAATACCTTTTTCATATGGAATGCATTACTGGGCCCCAAGTGTGATCTTTAAATCTGCCAGTTCATAATCTTTATAATTCGGAATAACAGCTTATCACAAGTTAGGAAAGAATTAAACCTAAAAATTCTGCTGCTATTACACCAGCTTGTCACTGTAAATGGAATGATGGATTTCAGTTCACTTCCTTGATAGAAACTTAAATACATAAAATTGGTATCAATTATCTCTGTTTGACACCATCGTATTAATCTTCCTACTGACTACCGAAATAGGCCATCCTAGACAAGTTATACCTTTGTACTCCTTTCAAGTACGTGTATTGTGCAAGAGCTTTCATTAACATTATCATGCCCCTTGAGCCCACTTCTCAATAACTCAATACCACCCAATTACTGGCATAAAAATCTGTCACTTTATTTACAACTCAGGAGAGGCTGGTAAGGCAGTGTTAGATGTGCATAATGGAAACAATCTCAGGTCTAAATTGGTAGGAATGTTGAACTGACCTTGTGGACATACAATTCTCTCAAACTATTCATATACCTGTATTTCACCATTAAAGGGTCTAATTACTGCTTTTTCGCTTTTTGAGACATAAAAATTTCCTGCTCACTGGGTATGAAAAGTAACACTTATCATTCACAGGCCTAACAATGTTCTTTTTAAAGATTTCTCTGCCCTTCCATCAATTTGAGGGGATCCGCCCCATTTCCTTTGAAATGTCAAAGAAAAATTCAATGAAAAGCCTTACAAGTTCCCATTTACAAGATGTCCCCTTACTCCACAATTTGTCTATGGTATGCACTTCCTTGATATGCAAAGTCTCTCAGGGAGCACAAGCAGCTGAATGAATTGCATTTTCATCTGTTTAAGATCAATACGTAAAATTTGGATTGAATAAGCCAATTCTGCGTTACAACCATGGAGTTGCCTGGAAAGAAAAAAAAATTAAGGAAAGTTGTATCTCTGGATGGTTCATAGGGAACAACATATAAGAGTGATAAATGGGGGAATATGTCAAAAAAAGAACTTCTGAATGAATATAGAAATTTGGTAGAGTACTCATTTAAAGGTAAAAATTATTTCAGCAATACTCACCATACTGACAGATTTGAGTTGGTAAAAACTCTGTATAGAAAGACCATATTTCAGATTTTGACCTAGAAGGCCTTTATTTATCCAAAACAACTGTTATCTCCAGTTGCTCCATTTCTTTCTTATCTCCAGTCAAAACTATTAAACTTTCTCTGTCTTTTCCCATATCCTGTCACCTCTAATACTTACTGTAATTTGCAGAGCAAAACTAACTGGTACTTTGCATGATATAATGAGTCAACAGTTGTAGGTTTTGGGTTGTCACTGTGTTAGTTTTCTTCTTCCCACTCCAGGATCATGCCTCTCATTGCATTCAAAGATACAAAAAATTATAGAAACTCTACCATTCCAGTTGAGCTCTGGGCATGAGTAGTTCCTGTTTACTTTCCAGCAGATCTAGCAGTGTCTCATTTCTATTTTGAGTCTTAATGTTTAATAATCCACTTTAGCATCAGATTTCTTGAACACTTGGATGAACACGCTTTGGTTTGCTCATGCTCTGGTATCCAGTAAGACATTTATTACCCATTCCAAATAGGATTTCCTAATGTTTTCCTCCTTTTGTGGTAAGTCACATGTAAGCCTTGGTATATTATCATTTGAGGTAGTCTTTACTCAAGTCACAACTAAGAAACTTTTTTTTTTCTCTGCTGTTTTGCTCACCATAGGGACCTGTATCCTCTAGTCTGGCTATTGCAATCAGATTCCTCCTGCTCATCACTTTCACATTCCTAACTCACTAAATCTTTGGATTTGATCCAAACCTCAGTATAGTCTAAGTGAACTTAGGCTTACATAAATATCTCTCATTCTTCTTCCTTTTGATGTAGGGAAAGGAAGAAAATCGGTCTTAACTACTGATAGAGTAATTTATTTGCAACTCAAAATATACAGGGGGTGTGGCCTATATAGTGTATTTCCTTTTCAGCTGTCTCCTTTTTTTTTCTCTACTGATTTTGTGTTCTTTATGCTTCATCAGCTTTACAGTTAAATTGCTAATAACAAGCACCTTCCCTTTAAGTACTGTACTAGACCATTCAGGCATTTGCCAATAAAAAACCAATAAATCAAAAGGAATCTCCCTAGGAAAAAAAAAGGTAGCTAGAATAAAACCACGGTGCAAGCAGGTTGTCTGATGGCTGAAATGAAGACTGCAGGCTCCCAGCATCTCCAACAGTCTTTATAAGGAAAGGAAGCTGTAGTGCCCAGTGATTAGCTGTAAGGTGCTGATCTCTGTTCAGAAGAGGCTCTGGTATTTGCACAATCACAGAACATGCTGAGTTGGAAGAGACCCACAAAGATCAGCAAGTCCAACTCCTGGGCTGCCAGGGCAATGCTGACTCATATTCAGCTTTCTGTTGACCAGGACCCCCCAGGTCCCTTACCATGGCACTGCTTTGCAGCATCTTATTCCCCAATCTGTCCGTATATCCAGGGTTGCCCCATCCCAGGTGCAGAATCTGAGACTTTTCCCTGTTAAACTTCATATGGTTGAAGCACCCCAGCACCTGCAAAAACATTTTCCCAATGATCCTTTTTACTAATTCCCTGAGCAGCCTGAAATCAGTTCTCCTCACGTCCAGAGCTGAGGTTTTGCTGGCACTTTTCCTCCTGTCAACAGATTTTAAACTGGATCACTTCATGGTCATTGCGGCCAAGACGGCCGCCAATCTCCACTGACAAGGTCCTCTCTGTTGACAAGCAGTAGATCAAGGAGGGCGTCTTTCTGAGTTGTGTCCCTTATGGCCTGTTCCATAAAGTTGTCATCCAGGTTTTTTAGGAATCTTCTGGCCTGGATTGCAACACCTCTGTGATGTTTCCAGTTATTTCTGTGAAGCTGAATTTGCCCAGAAGGACAAGGACGATTGGCTTGGAAGCACCCCTTAGTTCCTCAAAGAATAATTCACTGGCATCATCGTCCCGGCTGGGAGGTCTCTAGTAGACTCCGATGATGACATTTACATTATTTGTTTGCCCCTTGATCCTTACTCAAAGGCTCTCGACTGTGCCATTGCCAGCTGTGGGCTCCATATATTCTAACCCTGCTATTACACACAGTGCCACCCCTCTGCCTCTTCTGCCCTGCCTGTCCCTCCTAAAGAGCCTGTAACCATCCAACAGAGTACTCCAGTCACCAGACTCATCCCACCAGGTTTCACTTAAGCCAGTGATGTCACATCTCTGGGACTGGGACAAAGCTTTGAGCTTGCTGCATTTGTTCCTCATGCTGGGTGCATTAACATAGAAATATTTCAGGCGTGGTACATTGTAGTCAACACCTCTGAAGCAGACTGAGGGATCCAGTTAGGGTCCATTTCCTCCAGTTTTGTCACATCCATCCCTCATCACTCGTGAGCCTGGGTTTGTACTTCCTCCCTTCCAAGCCAGTTTAAAGCTCTGTAAACAACTCCTGCTATCTCCTGTGCTAGAAATCTTTTGCCCCTCTGAGTTAGTGCATCCTGTCAGGTGCCAGTAGACCCTGTCAACTGTCAGGTATTGAGTAGATCCTCCCATGGCTGACAAATCAATATTTTCTCCTGGCACCAATTTCAGAGCCATGCATTGACCTGATGGATCTGCCTATTCCTGTCAATATAATTTGTTGTTATCAAAATAATCAAGGAAATCACTACTTGTGCTCCTGATCCTTCTACAAATTGTCCCAGGTCCTGTAGTAATTTTTGATTGCCCATGGACTTCTCTTTGTATTTGGATTGCACCTTCCCTTCTTTTCCCAATGCACCAGGCAGTTCTCAATGCACAGGCCAGTCAGACCCTGGAGCCCTCCCAAAGTTTCTCTTCATACAGGTCAACGGAATTTCACTTATCCCCTCCCCCAAGGGAGAGACTGAAGGTTTCATTCCTGTTACAGAACAGAGAAAGACTGAGGAAAAATCTGAAGAGAAGTGATGAGGCCAGACTAAGAATTCCTCTTTCTCATTAATAAGGTCCGTGGCTGAGGCTGCAAGGGGCTCTCTCCACCCTTTAGGACTAACCACCATGTATCCCAAGCTCCTGTTTAGCAGTAGAACTAGCTGAGCTCTTGGATAGAGGGGAGGGTAGATGGCCTTCACATCCTGCCTCCTGAGTACAGGGAAGAGCCAAACCACTGCCTTGCAGTGGCCCACAACACCTGTGGGAATGCAGATGGCTTGATCACTTTCTGCATCTATAACCTTATTCCACAGAACATGCAAGAATATGCATTTCCTAGAGTATATATGAAAGCCATGGTCTAGCCTAGAGGATCTGTTGGGCTCAGTGTGCTAGTGCATAGGGAAGATGTGAAGTCTTATGATGTTGGTCAGATAAATGATCTAAGGGTCCTTTTGGCCTCAGCCTTTATGAGTCTATTCTATCACACTCTTCACAATCATAGACCTAAAATATATGAGTGCCTTACCATTGATAGATGTACTGAATGTTTTTATAACCTTGCACAAAGTATTTTGACTGCAGACAATTTGTGATTTTATTCCCTGTTAGTTCTGTTTCCATCAAATCAACTTTGGTTTGACAAAATAGCTCTATTTATGTTGAAGGTCACCCCTTCGTAAGCAGTGATTAGTTGAATTTTTCTACAGTTAATCCTTCAAAGACCTTTATTTACTATTTTCTTGACTTTGCATCTTCAACACTATTTATTAGTATGTTCACTTAAAAGCACGGAACCAAATCCAGCAGTCCTTAACACAGAAAAGCTCTCTTAAAAGACTGAGCTCTTTTAGAACCCCGGATTTTGGTACTTAGATTACTTCTTTTTCAGTAACCAATAAATCTGTAAATGTCTTCCTATCAAACAGTAACCTGCACAGAAAAAAAAAAAATCCTGTTCTAGCTACTTTTAGTTCACACCTAAAAAGGTTAATTGTAAAAAACTGTTATTAACTTAACTGTTGACTGCTCTTGCATAGCAAACATAGTTGAATTGGCTTTTATCTTTCCAGTTCACTACAGCACAATCACTGTATCTGTCAATGCAGTAGGTTTTAATACTGGATAAACAAAGTACAGAGGGGTTAATCTCAGTATTTATGTAATACCTAATAATGCATTCAGTGAAGAATCCTCAGAGAAAGAAAGCTCTTTCTCATTTACTTAATAAAAGGATGCATGAAAATATGTCCTTACAGTTTTGCTCAGGTATTGACTTTGCAGATAATGCAAGATAACAAGAATATGGTCTGTATTTACATGTGGTTTGAAAGAGATTCCAATTTATTTTCAATGATTTTAAGGATTAAAACATCTCCTCTGCCCTTGCTGTATCTTGTGACTAACTGCAAAGATTTTGCTTCCCTGGCTAGGCCATCTACATCAAGGGTTATGTTCCTGGGGCAAAGGCAGCCAACTACTTACATGGAACAGACAGCGGTAAAGGATTCCTGTGAGCACAGATATCAGGTAGGAATAACTCAGGAACTGTGCATCCCAGCTGAATCTGTGCCCATTCCCTGTGCCCCTGCAACAAGCACTACCAGAGATGGAAGTACAACTTAATGAACCCCAGTTTGTAATGAACCAGAGTTTTTGGCCTCTTCTGGGACAGAGTCCCTAAATGAGTCTCCTTATTTTAGGCCTGAGATACTGCCACAAGCCATCCCATAGATGTGTGACATAACTGATTGCTTTCATTTAAAAATATATATAACTCCATTTATCCCCTTCCAGATCATTTAGATACTCAAATTACCAAGCTTTTAGTGCCAGAAATTCAGTGAAAGGAGCACAAACTCTATGCTGTAATAAACTTTAGTATTTAAAACAGCTGAGTAAAATGAACTTCATCTCAGAAGTGTTTCTTGCACTTTAATGTGCAAATTTTAATTATTTCATTCTGAATTAGCAGAACTTGTTAAAAATTTTTGATTGTTATTTAGAACAGAGTGGGATGTCTGGACACTCAAAAAAATCCTGTTCTTGGTAGTATAGTCCTTTGCTATATGATTATATATTATATATAGTCCTTTCCTGGATGAACTGAAGATGCTTTACAACTATTAGTCCCTTACAGATTTTTGAACATAGAAGTGAATGCTTTGCTATTCAGAACAGCAGATTTTCGCTAGCCAATAAAAGTGAAAAATCACTTCATCAAATAAGAAACCTCCAGCCCCACTGTATCTTCCTCATAAAACTGTTCTCCTTATGCAGTTCTGGGTAAAGAAAAATGTGGGTTACACAGTTGCTCCTCCTCTAGCAGCACTTCAGTTTTCCTCTCTGTAAACGTAAACATCCTGAATGTTCCAAACCACCACAGTCGTGTAAAATTACTGCTATCGATGACTGTATGGAAAACAGGAATTCTTTGGGGGTTTTGTGTGTTCTGTTGCTTGTTTTTTTCAGCAGGTACAAATCTAGTGCTTAGACCCCTGGTGTTATTACTGTCCTTAATGAGTAAGAAGGTGTAGGGTGGTGGGTGATATGCAGGATGAACCTCCTTGTGTTACCACTGAGACACAGTCCAAGACTTCAACCACCTGCTTCAACCCAACCCCAAGCAGGGGCAGACAGACTTCAGTTGCTCAGAACCTCATCCATTCAAGTGCTCAGTATCTCTAAGGATCTCCTCCTAAACAGAGCCAACCTAAGACCAATCACACCATCAGAAGTCTGTTTCTTAGACTCTGTGTTTCTATTTCTCAAAGACATGCACTGCATTTCCCCTGCAAAAGTGACAGCTGGAGCCTGAGGATTGCTGGAGCAGGGTGAAATGGCAAGAGAGGTGGCTGGTACAAATGCCAGTGAAGAGAGCCTGCCTCTGGTGTGAAGCTGTGTTTGCAGAGAGTGTTACATGACAGGATAGAGCTGCTCAGGAATAGCCTTCACATCCCCCTCTCTGAGCTCACCACCTTAGGTCTTTGAGCTGTGCCAGTTTGTCCATTAGCATGGAGCTCATTTCCCTTGACACTGCTGCCCAAGCGCCCTGGTATCCTACCCAGAAATGAGAGACATTTATGCACCTATGCACGTACTGAGTGCAGCCTTGGGTGCCACAGAGTAAGAACAGAAAGCTCTTAGAAACAAGACAAAGAAGGACCACAAAAATGGTGAAGCCATATAAGGAGCAGATGAAATCTCCTGGCTTGTTCAGCCTGAAGAAAACGAGATTGAGGGAAGACCTCATCACAATATACAGCTTCCTCATGAGGTGAAGCGGAGGAGCTGATGCCAATCTCTTGTCTCTTGTGACCACTGACAGGACTCAAAGGAATGGCATTAAAGCTTTTCAGAGGAGGTTTAGGTTGGATATTATGAAAAGGTTCTTCACCCAGAGTGTGGCTGAGCACTGGAACTGTATCCCCAGGGAACTGGTCAAAGCACCAAGCCTGGGAGAGTGCAGGAAGCATTTGGACAATGCTCTCAGGCACATGGTGTGACTCCTGGGGATGGTCCTGTGCAGGGCCAGGAGTTGAACTTTGATGATTCTTGTGGGTTCCTTCCAACTCAGGATATGCTATGATTCAATGATTATCTGCTGAAATGTATTTGCACAAATACATATCCACATATATATCACTGCTTCCCTCTGGGTTTTTTCACAGCCATTCCCTGCTACTGAGGTGCAAGACTGTGCAGAACAGATTTCAGTTGTGCATGTTGTGTCTGCCTCTTTCTGTCATCAGATTCTTTCCACTCCACAGCCCCCAAATGACTATTTCTAAGTCTGTGATTTTGTTTAATAACTTTGAAAGTATGTAGAGATGTTTTAAATTATACAAGCTTTAAACTATGCAATTTATGAAAATGCATCCTTCTTAAGATCAATTTTTGATTTTGAGTAGTCAGCAACAATATATGTTTGGTATTTCTGGGGGTTTTTTGGCTTGAGGTGTGTGTTTGTTTGTTTGTTTGTTTGGTTGGTTGGTTGGTTGGTTGGTTGAAGGGGGAATTCTTTGGGGGGTTGATTTTTGCATTTTTGTCCAGATTATTAGCTGAGTTTTCCATATTGCTTTCATTGGCCAACTGCATCTGACAGCTTCAGGAGAGACAAAAGTAATTTGGATCCATTTTCCCCAAGTTTTTCCATGCTTTATTATCTGTAGCTTTAAATTTACCACCTTTGTAATGGTCTCGTCCTTTGAGGCACTAGAGAGAAATTTGGCTCATTCACTGAAGACATCTGTTGTCAAATTTCTCATTGAAAATGCATGTGGGGCTCAGCAGAATATTATGCTTCAGAGGATAGTTACGTCATGCTCCAGTGATGGTGGGAGAGATGCAAGGAAGCATGCAGTGAAGCTATCAAAATGGCAATCTTTCTCTGTCTTTCAGCCTCCTTAGGAAAGACTGAGTAAAACTGGGTTTATTCCAAATGCAGCCAGTCCGTGGCAATCTGTGCAAGTACTAACAGAACATGACTGGGAGCATAGGTGGAAGTTAAACCCCACAGGCTGCATCAGCAAAGGAGGTAGTGCTGAGGGATCTGTGAGTTGAGGGTGCTGCACACCGGCTGATTGCTGTTTATTGGCAGTCTGAAAAGAGCTTAGACGAGTACAAAGCCTTTGTGTCTCTTTATCAGCTCTGTGCCTCAGACTTTGTGCTAATGTAAAAATGTAAATCCCCAGCAATTAACAGCTGTTTCTACATTAGCAGAGCTCCCAAGGTTCTGCTATCTCCATTTGTCTTTAAACATTTTATTAGAAATTTGACACCAGTGATGTTCTAATTAAAGTCCATTTCCTAGAATGAAGTACTTCTATATACAGCATTGTGGATTTATTCTTTCAAGACTGCCTCCAATTTCAAGCTTGCTAACAGCAAGTGTTACAAATAGTGTTATTTTCATAGAGAGAATCATCATCAACATGGTTCTTAGGCTGCATTTCTGAAGCTTGTTGATTGTTGATTTCTCTTAAGATGTGGTAATTTTCAGTGGACCTCATTTAGATATCAGTGCCGTGTGTCCAAATTTGTTTCTGACTTTGCATAGAGAAGTTATGGTCACATATGTGGACAGACACTGAAATCCATGCTGGGGATGAAAAGATAATTTGTCATAAAATGAAACTAGAAAGCAGCTTGCATCTTAGATATCAATAGAGAAAGGGAGTCATGCAATGTTGTATGGAAGGGACAACACAATGATTGGAATGAAGTAAAAAGGAACATCCTGCTTTTGAAAATGTCTTCGGGGTTAAACTTAATACTCTTTTATGTTCTAACTTTCTGTAATCTGAACTACATTAGAAGAGATTGAGAGGCGTTCTTGACTGGATTTGTAATTAAAACAATTTAAGAGCAGAGTTGTTATTCATATAACTGTGGGATGCAAACCTTTTATCAGGAAAGCATTGTCTACACATTTCAGTGAATTTGAAGTTATGTTCTATGTGGGAAAAGATTTCTTCCTGAGCTTGTTAGATGTAAATAATTTAAGATGGCAAAAAAAGTATCTCATTTTATAAACCATTTAAGTAATAGCAACAGCCCTTGAGATCCATAGCTCATGGTTCCTATTCCAGAAGCAAGGTATTCAGTTATTCAGTAAACAAATTGGAAAGACATTATAATAATGGTTTATATCTCCTATTAGATTCAGCTATAGTTCATCTCAAAGCTCCTCTGTAATGAGGCTGCTGTGTGTTTTTTGAGGTGTTTTACAACAAAGAGTCTCAGTAGCCCACCAGACACTTATACATGCTGCACTGAGCTCTAAACAGATGCCAGATACTGCAAAATACCACTGTGGTATAACGCCTCAAATTGTTTTTGGCTCAAACACAATTTTGTTTTTTTTGGTTGTATCTTCATCACTATGAATGTCTGAGATACTGACAAAATCATTATGTTCATTGCATTGAGGACTTTGTACTGGTCCATGTTTTGGTAACAGCTACATTTCCCCAGCATTTTAACAGTCAAACCACGAAGTCAGGCTTGGAATTAAGCAGACAGATAAGATACAGACTCTGCTGTGCTCTCTTGAGCAATGGAGCTCTTCTAAGGTTGTTGGAGTAAATACCCTAACTCATATTAATTAAAATATTCTACCATACCATATTCTGTTTCACTTTAGATACAACTATGAATGGTTTGTAACAGTTAAAAGTATGAAGGGTTTGCCTCCTTTTTTTTTATTGCCTGTTAAAATCTGCATACTGAATAATAAAATACTGCTGGACAAGGTCTTATTTAACTTAGCCTGCCCCAGCAGATGGACGATGTGACTGCTTTAACCATTCTTTTTTTTTTTTTTTATTTTGGTGTAATACCTAATTTGAGGGACTTTATTCATATCCTTATGGGATCCTTATAGTCTTCTTTTAACAGAAAATGAACTTCTGAGCTTCTAAAATTAAGATCCTCTGGGATGTAAAACACATCTTGTGTGGATTTTGCATAACTTATATGATTTGGAAAAAAAAGTGCTAAAATTTTCTGTAGATAAATCTTAAGCAGATAAAAAATTGCTGTATTATTTCTTGTTGAGCATTTGTTCTTTAGTCGCATCCATTTTCTTCATGCGTAACTGAGCTTCTGCAAATATATTTTCTTTCAGGTTAGCTATTATTACTTAGCACATTGATTTTTTGAAGATGAATGTTGGTTTCAGTACACAGATTTCTGTACTTGGCATTTTCTCTATCATCTGTAATACTGAATGATAAATGACATTTCATTATATAAGTATTCTATTTTACCACGTTTTTTTATCCAAAG
The DNA here is from genome assembly GCA_013397175.1 of Platysteira castanea. Classification (NCBI taxonomy): domain Eukaryota; kingdom Metazoa; phylum Chordata; class Aves; order Passeriformes; genus Platysteira; species Platysteira castanea. The sequence goes on along the minus strand of VYXC01010850.1, from coordinate 92,009 downwards.
GGGTTGAAATATTGGACATCTGAAATGCTGCTATGAGTGAAGAACCTCTAAATAAGAGATTCAGACAGTGAAAGTGATTCAAGGGACACACAGTTTTGGGACAGAAAGTAATGGGACTGGGACGGGAAAATTGTATCTGGTTAGCAGCTGCTTCAGATCCACACTGCAGTGGTCCAGAAGTTGTTCTCTGGACGTGTGGGTCTGCTAATTATATGACAGGAAAATACAAGAATGTGTTTAGAAAACATTCTGTGGGTTCTTTAAGAAGTCCTAATGAGTGATCTTTACATATTTTCAGAAAACCTCAGATCATCAGATATGCTGACATCACACTATCTAATGATTTTGTGACAAAAACAATTTTAAATAAATATTATCTGAGCTCATACACAGAAATATTTCTTCATATGTAATTTCTTCAAGACTGTGTCACAAAGAGCACCCAGCAAGTAACCCTTCTAAAAATTATTTTCTTTTATTCCTGTAATTATTAATTGCCTATCAGAAGAAGGAAGGTGACTTACAAGACTTCTGTCATCATGAAAACCAATGTTATCCTCAATCTCTCTCTAAAAATAACAAGCTATCATCAGGCAAGATAACCAAACTGATAAAATACCTTGGAAATAAAGTGAACCTTGCCTCATGATGTGATCTTTCTGATGTTCTTATTGAAGTTCTTGATAGATATCAATACTTTATGGCCAGACATCAATATGACTTTCAGGGACTTTGCATCACACAAGATTATCCTCTACATCAGTGAGCAGTTTAAAATGTGTTAAGACTTGATATTGTGTGTACTGTTCATCTATAAAATGCCTTCAGAGACACTCCAGGGCACACCACACTCAGGGCGGAGATCTTGAAAGTACAGGAAGCGTTTTCATAATATACTAGTTACTACTAGAAGTTGGTAGCAAGCTCTTTTTTTACTAATTAACTTTTGGACCTAAGAACTTTTAATTACCAGAAATTATAGGTAGTGAAAGCACTTTGGAAAAAATCCCTACAACAATGGAAAAGGACAAGGACATTTTCAAACACAAGAAAACCAGGACCTTAGTCATACTGGTACACAGACTTCTGGTGTGTATGCAATGATTTGGGGCATTGCGGCATTCATTAGCTTGGAAATCTTATGAGTTTTCCACTTCATTTGGCAAATATGAGAATTTCTTCTAAGCAACACGTTCACAGATCACTGAATCTCCAAATAGTGCAGAGGCCATTTAATTTTTTTTTTTGGAAAAAAGGATAAAGATGGTTCTCTATGTGTGCAACATATACCTTACAGTATTATCTGAAATATTTACAGAGAATGAACACTGCATGTTCGTACAGCTGCACCAGCAGTGTTGTGTTACTGCTCATGCAGCCAGTGTAGAGATGTTCCTCCAGAATGACTCACCTGGATGGAATTTCCTTCTTGAGTGGATGCAACAGCTGTAGCAGCCAACAGAAATTGTTTTCAGTAAGCCCACAACCCTTAGCACTATCAGAACAATATTAACAGAAAAAAGTGCACAGAGACATACAGACAGTTAAAGCATTTGCCAGCTGGGATGCAGAACAAGACTAGAAGCTCCAGGTGACAGAAATGTGCAATTGTAAAAGTGAACAGCTTAGCTGATGAATGTAGAGGTTGAATATCAATAGCAAAGAATGCACACATAAATATGGGACTGGAACATCTCAATGTCATAAAATTCATTTGTATGCTGTAATTATTCCTTAAATGTGCACTTCAGCTGAAGACCTTGTGGTATACCTTACAAGATTTAAAGTAAAATCCATATTAACTGATGTATAAAACTGCACACAGAAAGAAAGTTTTGAGAGCAAACATTAAAAGTTTGTGGTGGTGATAAAGAGTTGTAGCAGTTATTGATTTTTTACAGTGCTTTTCCAGTTAATGTGGCAGTCATTTGAGTCAAGCCAGATGTAAACGAGATATTGCAGAGACTGTACAGAGTCCACTAAGAATAAAATTATATAAACACTCAGCAACAAAGAGTCTCCAAGGCTGATGTCCTTGCAACGCTCTGAATCATTTAAATGAGCCCCACATCTCAAATCAATCAGGACACGAATGTCTTTGACAACTTTTGTGCTTCTAACGGCAGTGTCACAGCTTTGACATATATTGACTTAAACGCTGAGACTGAGCTAAAACAAATCTTTCCATAGCCAAATACAGATCAGACCTACTCCAAAGTTACTCTTGGTTGGTCCAGAGGTCCAGTGTGCCCTACTTAGTCTTAACCTTTAGAAAGTACATCAAAGGGAGAGTTTAGCAGAATCAGAAAGCTAACCTGTGATCCTATGGATCTTTATTTGTTTTCTTTTAGGCAAAACAGTGCCCACTATAGATTCTGTTTTCCTCTTTTTTTCCTTTGTAAATGTGGTGGTGAAATATCTCCTAAAGCATAATTTTCTTCATAGGGGCATAACTTCCTAAGGACAACTAACAATGCTACTATAATTAAAATGTTAGTAGTTAATTGACCATATAGTTAACCTGAATTAGTTCCCTGTCAGTCAAAATAACAAATAGAATTATTAAATAGAAGTCAGTCTTCAATCAGCAGATGCAGGACTGTTGTGTAGCGTAACTGGGGCAATCCTTCTAGGGGCAGAACTGTTGTGGACTGTGGAAGCCTTCTGATCTTTTCTGGCTAGTCAGCAACTTTCCATATGGAGTTGTCAGAGCCAGAAGAGCAAACACTCAAGTCAGAGGAGGGAGTCACTTGTTTGAAATTAAAACACCACAGAGACTGGTCAAGGAATGATCAATAATTGCTACTCTGCTTTCTCTGTTGCTTTGTGTTCTTGGATTTTACATGTTTGAAACATTCAAATTGTGAATTCATTCATGGCAGCAACTATTCCTTAACAAAATGCAGTTTCACTAAAGGATCCACACTGAATCACTAGCAATATATTTCTTTAATAAATATTATTGTAGAGATACTGTAGCTACAGAGAAATAGTCATGGGTACCTGTGGTGAGATTTATCTGAACACTTCTTTCTTATAGTATTATTGCCTCTTATTTTTAAGTCTGCTATTTAGCAAGTGTTTAAACAACTCAAGATGACCTTACTGCTTTGACACTGAATCACAGGAAAGAGCTTCTAGTGTCAAAATAGTAATAAGAAATGCCAAGAAGTCTATGGATATGTCACTGTAAAATAAAGCCGTCAGCTCCTGTTAGAGAAACATCAGCTTTACACTTACTTCAACAAGTAGTAAACAGTCCTGACAAGTGAAATGTTTCTTATGTTTCATCCCTTGGAGGATTTAGAGGAAGACAAATGCTGCTGTTTCTGAGGGGTTCAAATGCAGGTCATGGTGCCACTAGGAGGGCAGGTCTGTTCAGAGGAAGGGAGCACTGCCCTACTGTGCTTCCCATTCTGGGGCAGGTCTCTATGGCTCTGCTCAGAAAAGCTGATTCTGGTCCCCTTCCTCTCCCACAGACAGCTCTTGGGACAGGTGCCCCTCAAATGCCTGGTGAAACTGAAGAGGGTGTCACAGCTGCAGGCAGCTGCCATCACTTGCTACCAACATGCAACGCGCCTTTGCTTGCTTGAAGTTTGCCATCAGAGCATCTTTGTGTTCTATAGGATAAATAGTTTGTGACTCTGCAGAGGCTGTTTTTCCATAGAGCTGCAAACCGAATTTTGTACATGACAGAAATACAAATATAAAAATCTTCTGTCCATGTGTGGGGTTTTTTTGTTTGTTTCTAAATAGAAGTTTCAGTAATGCCTTTTTATATTAATTTTGTTTAATCAAAATCAGATTTTAAGAAAGTGTGAAATCCTGGGAAGAAAAGAAATATATAAATAAAATATACATGAACAATGCAATAAATAAATTAAAGCTTAACCTTTGAAAGGTACCATTAGGTTGGTTGGACCTACTTAGTTCAACAGGAAGGTTGACCTTTAAAGGCTATTCATAGCTTAGTTTGGTACTTTGGTCAGTGGAATAGTGCCCAGCTAAATGGTGTTGAGGATGAGGTCACAGTTTATAAATCATATTGTGATGATTTATTTTGAAATTCAGAGTAGTAATGGTCCCAGTTTTTTAAAATCGATTTTATCACTTGATAGCATAATTCTAATTATACTGACAAGTTATTCCCTACAAGATATTCTACTATTCTTAGTTTAACTTCGTAACTGTGGCTAAATCATTCTAAATGTGCCTGGCTAAACATGTTTGGACCTCTCTTGAAGGCAGTGGCCTAAACGTAACATTACCACTGATGTGAAAGCAGCACAGGGAGTGCTGCTACAGAAGCAAGACAGATCCCTATAAAAGTTCAGTCTTCTAGTACGCTTCCTCCTCTTTGAAGTACTTTTGACTTTGGGACAGGCCCAGCTCCTTTTGGTTTTTATTTCCCTCAGGCTGTATTAACCAATTTTTTGTGGTTTTTTCTTGAAATTAAGACATGCTCTTTGATTGTAACTTCCATTTCTCTACTGTGAACTGCTCTTTCTGGCCAGACTTTATGCCCAGTAGTGGTAAAAGTAACTCTGGAAATTTTTGACAGTCAAAGGATGTTTGTGCAGACAGGTTGGCATCAACTGAAGTTCTTTTTATGTTCTCTTGTCAAATACAAACCCCCTGAGTCAGGTAGTCTTGACACTATCAAGAATCTTAATACTATATAGAACTGTGGTATTCATAATAGCATTTTTTATAAAGAAAATTATTGTATGTTCAGCTTTCTAGGTATTTGCTTTTCTTAGTGAATAGCATTAAAGGAACAGAGATATCAGTTGTTCTGAGCTTTCACTGCAAATGCTCAGGGATACATACTTTATTTTTCCTTCTTTGTTTACAAAATGTCTGCAGAAATGCAACAAAATGTTCAGATTTGCATATATGTAAAGAACATTTTTCTCCTTATAGTCATGAAGTTTTCAAGGAGTTTATTAAGTTTAGCGGTAGCTCATGCAATGCTCTATTTAGTGAATTTTGGCTGGCGCATATGTACAGACAAATCCCTAGAAGCTCCTTTTGTGTTTCTTGGAAACACAACTGCATGGAACTACAGAGATTTGTATTGTTCTGTCTAAAAATCAAACTTGAAAAATACTCTTACAGAGAGAAAAACCAATTTTACTGAAAAGTTTATTTAGAAACTAGTCCAATTTTCCAAGTAGAAATTTGGAAAAAAGAACAGCTCCGTGCCTTAGACTGCATGTTTCAAACAGGTAAACATTTAACATAGATACAGACCATGAAGTCATATAAGAGACAAGAATACGGATGTGTAGTTATGTAGTTTGCTCATTGACATGGTTGTCTGTATAAGACTTCCTTAAAACATCACATAATACCAGGGAAAAACTTAGAGGTATAAAATATACTTGTGACAAATGAACTAAGTTTAAATCTCGGTTTCTGGTAAAAATGTCGATGACAAGAAGTCCAATCATAACATCATCACTGAAATTCTTAAGTCCCCCACAAAAGCATGGGAAGAAAACAGTGTTTCTGCTGCAGAAATAAGTGGCCATTCTAGTTTTCATTAATACCCTTTAGCTGTACTTCATTATCTGAGACTGTTTTAGAAAACATTTAATAAACCTTTTCTGTTTAAGCTGGTAAACTTGATGCTGCCTCTGGTTTTGTTTTTCCAGTTGCAGCCAACCCTGAACATGTTGATTAGCAGTGATGTTTGCAGGTGTCCCTTGCAGATTTATTTGCTTGTCTCAACAGTCTGCTATTAAGTTGTTAAAAGAAGAACAACCTAAGTTTCATATGCACAGAAAATTTGTCTTCTTTCTACACAGCTGTCTGTCACTGACATGGTGCTGGCACTGTGAACTCAAATTATTTCTAACTTACCCAGGGGAGCTGATGAATTTGGACTTCACCCATGGGACAGTTTTGGTTTTTAAGAATAGGGCTTAAGCTCTTAGAGCAAGCCATGGAACAGCATCATAGAGCAGCTGAGGAGGTAGGGCACCTGTAGGAATCCTGTGGTCCAGTCCTTGGCTAAAAGCAAGATCAGCAAGAGCTGGTTGCTCAGAGCTGTTTCCAGTCATGTTTTGAATATCTCCCAGGACAGATACTCCACAATGTCTCAGCACAACCAGTTTGACCACTCTTACAAAAAAAGGTGCTTTGTTAACTTTAAACAGAATTTCCTGTATTTCAATCTGTGCCCTTTGCCTCTTCTCCTGTCACTGGATAGCACTCAGAACCACCTCCCTCCCTTTTCTTTACTCTCTTTCTGTGTCTGAGAAGACACAATAAAGACACTTTCAGACTTGCCAGGTTTAGCAGAAAGGAAGGAATAATAGACCTTTATTGTTTACATTATCTCATTTTTATACACGTCCCAACTCCACAAGGGATTGGAGAGCATGTCACTTCCTTTTCAATCCCACTGGAGAAGAAAGGGGCTCATCAAAGCTCTTTTATCACAAAAGGAATGAAAAACAGAAAATACTGTTAAGTAAACATTGGCTATTATTTACATGAATCTGTGTAAAAAAATCCGACTCCAAGGTTAAAAACAGAAGGCTTACAAAAACCAGGGCAACATCTTTCAGTTGTTTTTATGCATGGACAAGGTCCCTCTAAGCCTTCTTATCTCTATGTTGAACAGTACCAGCGCTCTGAGGCTCTCCTTGTATGAATGGTGCTTCATTCCTTTAAGCGTGTTTGTGGCCCTCCGCTGGACTCACACCAGAAAGTTCATTTTCTTTTACAAAGCTCCACATGCTGGTTGTGGGCTCACCAGTGTGGACAGAGGAGAGTTGTCACCTCCTTCAACCTGCTGCCAGCTCTGCCCTAACACAGGCAAGGATGCACTTTGCCATCTTTACTGCAAAGGCACGTTGCTGGCTCACAGTCAACTTTTTGCTCACCAGGACATCCAAGTCCTTCTCTGCCACATTCCTGTCCCCCATGAAGGCTGGTGCCTGTGGGTGTTCCTCCCCTGCTGAGTTGCCTGAGGTTCCTCTCTGCCCATTCCTCCAGCTTGTCAGGGCGCCTCTGGATGGCAGGACACCCAAGCAGTGTATCAGCCCCCGCTCCTGTTCCGTGCCATTAGCAAACCTGCTGGTGGAGCACTCTGCCCCAGTCCGCGTCAGTTATGAAGATGCTAAACAGTATCAGCACCTGTACTGTCCCCTGGAGCCCGGCACTGGAGACTGGCCTCCACCTGGAAGTCATGCTGCTGATCACAAACTGCTGGGCTGGCTCTTCAGTCAGTTTTCAGTCCACATCACTGTCCACTTAACTACTTAGTACCTCATTTACCTGGTATGTACTTCATCAGCTTTTCAATGAAATTATGATGTGAGAAAGTGTCCAAAGTCTTCCTTGTTATTTCATTTTTAAGTGGTCTTCTCGAGGATCCCTTAGACATAACCATGAGGTTTTTAATCTCTTTCTCTTACTGAGTAATTTTTCAAAGAGAATAATTTTGAAAAGTTTTCTGAATATCTTCCTTATTTTAAGGAAACATATGACATTTTAAAGTTTGACATTTAGAGAAATATGGTGTGCTTAGATCAGCATGCTCTTTAATTTCAACATTTCAGTTACTTTGTCAGTTATAAGAATTTTGAATTAGTGTTTAAAAAAATATTCTGTCAGGCCTAGGGTTTGGAGGTTTTTTCCAAATATTTTATTCATGAGAATTTTTAAGATTTTTGACTCTCTTGATTTGTACTGTATTTTTCTAAAAATCAAGAAAATTGCAGAGATGGGAAAAGAATGTGTTCAGCTTCTGTAGCTGTCTACGACAGNATATATATAATATAATTGACAAAATCCTGGACCCAGTGAAGTTTAAGAGAGCAGTTCTCATTGACTCGAGCAGAGCCAGGATATTATCCAATGCATCTGATACTGTCTTTCACATACATTCTAAGAAGTCAGTTATGTCCTTGCTTCATACAGCATTTTGGTTGTCTCATGAAGCCTCAGTGAAAATTGCATTCTGATAGGTATTACTTTTTCACGTGTCTTATTAGTCTTACAGATGTCACTCCACAGGCTGCAGGAGGATCACAACTGCCTTGTAGTTATATATTAGGACAGAATCAGTGTCTGTATTCCATTTAGATTCTGAAATTTAGTTTAAGGCTAAAGCTGTAAAGTAAACCCCTTTTTTAAAATTACATGCTGTCTTTCTTCCTTTCAGGGCAGNGTGTATGATTACATAAAGGATTACCATTCTGCATTCATTCTTCTCATTTCCTTGGAAATTGTGTTGTGTACTCAGTTTATACAATCCAATTAAAATGCCTTCATGCTTTAAAGTAGCAGTACTCCTAATATTTATAAGAGTAGTTCATTACTGAAAAATCATGTCACAATATTTCTAAGTTAGCTGTAAATTCTTATTAAAGTTGAGTAATTTTAATAAAAAAGGATATGTCAGAAAGAAATAATTGAATTATATTGNTTTTCTGAGGCTGCCAGTTTTCACACTGGATTTTGTTTCTGAATTGAGCACAGGTACACACACCCACCCGTGCAGCTGAGAGATGTGCCAGGAAACACAGGAAAGCAAATTTTTTTGCTTTAAAATTCTTAATAGTCATGAAGCCTTGCTATTTTCAAATTTGAGGGCTTAATATAAACTACAGCTTCTAAATAGCTTTAAAGATTACTTTGAGCAGATTTCAACATAGAAACTCCTTTCTCTCTCTAAAGAACCTAAAAAAATCCCCAATCCAGGTGGCCTCTTTCAGTGCCTGAAAATGTAAGATAAAGGCATGTAAAACTGAAGAATAGTTTCTGCTTCTGTATATGAGGAGCACAGAGCTCCCAGGTGAGTGACTGAAGCCACAGCCCATTCCCATGAGCAGTGGCACTGCAGCTGTTGGGGCGTGTGTCTATGAGCCTAGAACCAAATAACATGCAATCAGATTTCTCCAAGTACTGTGAAATTCTTGATCTGGAGATATGCAATCTCACCCTAAAATCTAACCTTGTTTTTATTAGACAGTTACGTTGCTGTATGCAGCCAAAGAGAATTCGGCGATTTCACAGTGTGATAACCAAAGGAAGTCTCCCAAGCCAGTATTGTGATTAACATCGTTTTTCTCAGCAAAATAACTCCTTTTAAGCTTCTGAGTGAAACTCAAGTCTCATAACACATGCCAAATTAGGTGTCCTGGACTTTCAAGTTCTTGATTTTGTTCACTGAATGGTCCCAATATAAAGAATACCAGCCTTGACTTGTTATTCTTTAAATAAGGGCATATCAACACCTGACATTTGAGCGTGATGAAATGGAAATTTAATATGGAATAGATATCCCTGGATAATCCTGTGATCACACATGCTTCTTTCACTAGAATGAACTTCATGTCTTCTCAGGCTTTCATTTTGTTTTTAACCAATGTGATCGCGAGATTTGCGATCATTGGCCTGGAGTTTCGACTATTAGTTTTCAAATTCTAGCTAATATCCCACTCCTTATAAAACCCTGTGTTAAAATTGAGTGGGTAAGAACATAAAATCATTGTTAACTTTCCCGACTCGAACCTAAATGTGTACTGTTCCATATGTAGGTAGTGATGCTCTCTCTTTGATTCAGCTCTGTGCTGTTTGCCAACAGTACTTCCAGCCATCTGCATCATGCACCATATAAAGATGATACATACCAGAAACATAGAACACAACGTTTCTATTCTGAATTCTACTTAGTCTTATCCACATTAAAAACTCTCGTTAAACAGAAAAAATATAGCTTCAGAGCTCAGAAAGTTCAACTGTAATGCATGAAGTGTATATTCATGTCTTTTGTGTCCAAATCACAGAGCAGGCCTATCATACCTGTGTCATTAATCATAGAATCTCAGAGTGGTTTGGGTAAGAAGAGACCTTAAAGATCATCAAGTTCCAAGGCCTGAGCCATGGGCAGGAGCAGCTTCAGCTAGATCAGGTTGATCAAAGCCCCATCCAGCCTGGCCTTGAACACTTCCAGGGAGGGGCATCCATACATTATGTGGGCAACATCTTCTAGTGCCTCACCACAGCCAATAAAGAACTTCTTCCTAATAGCTAATCTAAATCTTCCATTTCTCATTTTAAACACACTTTCCCTCATCCTATCACCATTAACACCATGGGGCAGACAGTCAGCATGCTATAAGATTTTACCACTTGAGAGCTGGCTGTACCACTTTGGTCAGTGGGTGATTAGAACGTGAAACATAACAATCAGGTGATCTGACCAGGGCATCTCACTGGTGCACTTCCTGAATCAGCTGGAGACCATGCTACCTTATATGCATGGAAGCAAACTGGAAAAGTTAGCATATTATTCAAAACATTTTGAGGTTATGCAAGTTTATTCTACAAGTTCATTTCTATGGATAGCTACTTCTTGAAGGGAGTTGCTTGACACCTTTTTTTCTTCTTAGGTTTCAAGTCAGTACAAGTAGGTGTGCAGAAATAGAAGATGAGTCCCCCAAGCACCAAAAATTCTTGCACCAGTACACTAGCAGTACAAAGTTGCTAGCACAGCAAAGCCCTATTCATTAACCTTAGACTGCATATGTAGTCTGCTAAACATTAAATCATCTTCAGGCAATCTGAAAGTAAATTGTGGTATTATTCTTTAGATTGCAGCTCACCTTGTTTGGCTTTGGTGTATAAAACAGAATAAACGGGATAGGACTTCAAATGCTTCTGAGTGCTTTAGACAAGTTTGATAGACTCTTATGGACCTTTACTCACTTTCCATCATGGGTCCTTGTCAAAACTGATAGAAACTACTTAGACAGCCAAGTTTTTTCCATACATCTCTAAATTACTCACCATGCCAAAGGTTTTTATTAAATTAATTAAAATTGCATAAAGGTCAAGATTTGCTCTTGACAGCATTGATCTGTGAAACAGTGAAAACTACTTCAATTCTTTCAAAGCTTGCTTTGAAACCACAGTTGTGATCTGTATGAACTATGAAATGTCACAACAGTCACTTGAGGAAAATCTGTGGAAAGATTTTGCCCAACATGATCAGCATAGGTATGCACTTTGAGTTGGTATATAGTAAAATCTGTAACTACTTAATAAAAATGAAGAGTTATAAATGGGACCAGAGTGAGATATAAATCATAAGGCACATTATTTCATTAAACAGCAAAACCAAGAAGGTTATTCTTTTTTTAAGAGCAACCTTTTCTCATTTACAAAGATTTATATTTCAAATTCAGGAGTTTTTTGCATAACCAGGGACTGCTTTCTAGTAGGTATACCGTGGGCTACATTTTAGAGATTTGATTAGTAGTCTTTGCTTACCCACTCTTTTCTAAGCTGCGCTGATTTTCAGAAATAATGTGGCTTATTCACTATTTTTACCTTCTTTGGGAGAGGCCAAAAGGTTTGGGTAGGTTTGAAAGAAAGGAAAACTGCTTAAAAATTTGCCTCCAGCTGATTTGTCATGCCTATATAACCTAGGGAGTAGCATCATAAAATTTGAGCATATGTAATATGACATATCAATCCCAAGTTTAGAAATTAAATTATTATATTCTTATATATAATATATATTACATATAATTTAGACAAAAGTATTATGAGGACCATGATAATAGTTTCTTATCCAAAGGCATGGAGAACTTACTTCAGATTAAGAACAGTTATACAAATTGGTTTATAAATGAAGTAATCAGCTAATTGCATGGTTGTCTTTAAGCATAAATATAATTCTATTGAGTTTTAAGGGTATCTGAGAAATCTGTGAAAGATACAAGAATTATTAACTTGTCCAAAGAGAGGGAGAGTACCTGTCCTATGAAGAATGGCTAAGAGAATTAGGATTGTTCAGCCTGGAGAAGGGAAGGCTTCAGGGAGACCTAACTGCAGTCTTCCAGTACCTAAAGAAGGCTACAAGAAAGATGGAGAGAGACTTTTTTACAAGGATATGTAAAAAGGATATAGAACAAGGGGGAATGGCTTCAGAATGAAAGGGGTAGGTTAAGTTTAGATATTAGGAAGAAATTCCTTACTTTGGGGTTGGTGAGGCACTGGGACAGGTTGCCCAGTGAAATTGTGGATGCCCCATCCCTGGAAGTGTTTAAGGCCAGGTTGGGTGGAGCTTTGAGCAATCTGGTCTAGTGGAAGGTGTCCCTGCCCACAGCAGGGGGCTTGAGAACAGATGATTTTTATGGTCCCTTCCAACCCAAACTATTCTATTTTTTTATGATTTTATTATGTTTCTGTGGAAGTAGAGGCTGAACTCTAGTCTCTGCTACCAGTGAGGTATAGCTCAAAGGACTGAGCTGAAACTTGAGTGATAGCTTCTCTTCTGCAATTTCTGTTCTTCATGGTTTGCACGGAGTGGCTTAATCAGCTCAGGCCCAGTAGATGACAGCAAATGGTGCTTCATTACCATCTGATCACGTGCTACATAATATACTTTAAAAAGGCTGAAGCCTCAAACCATACTAGCTGGTCTGAGCCTCATGGACCCCTCAGGGGGCCTATAAAGATGTGATGCCCTCAGCCACATTTCTTGAGTGTTTGAAGTGTTACCCTTTTATAGCTAGGGGACTTGGTATGTGAAAGTACTCTATAAAGTATTACTTTAAATGGGCAGTCTTGTATGAACTAAATTTGCAATCTGTTCTTTTAAACCATCAAATTCATTGTGATGCAATTTAAAAATTATGTAGTATTTCAGTCATGAAGAATTTTATTTCAATAAAAGTAATAAAGGGGCTTCAAGGGTTGTGATCATTACTGGATAACCACATCCTTAGGGAATTAGAACCATTTAGGTACTCTTTCCGTACAATTAAAATGTGACACCATGGGATTAAATGTTAGGACATACACCACAAGTAATGACTTCATGCCTTATTAGGTGCAAATAAATGTTAACAGGACAAGAAAGACAAGAGGCCAAAACTCCTGAGGCACATGGGACAAGGATCTGTTGAATTCTGCGCACTTTCTGTGCCTGATATACCATGACAGGATTCAGCCACGTATGATTTTATAGCTGTGGTATTTATGGTGCATACTGATTATATTCTAGAGGTATATTGCACCATAAATCAAGAAGATTCAGCTCACAGACCAAAGATTCATCTGGTACTGACATTTTCCTGCCTGGCCTTGTTTTCACAGGAGTCAGCTGAGCAGCACAGTCAGGGCTGATGGTCCCTTTACTGTGGGTATGAGGCTCAGCATCAGAGACACCTCATGCACCTGTCTCTTAAAGGCTCAGTGGCAATGAGTTAAATCCACTATGATTAGCACTGCAGCATTTCATTTTAGTCACCTTGCTTTCTAGCAGCAGACAATCTTGTCACTCCTTCTAAGGAAAGGGAAGAACTAAAACTGCATCAAGTATCACTGAGTGTCAAACCACATAATTACCTGGTAATAAAGGCTGAGGAGACACTCTGATTCTGCTGAGGCAATTCAGCTCCAAAGTCTGGGCTGAGCTGGGGAGACACAATGAGCCATCAGCAGTCAGAAACTTGCCCTTAAAATCTGTAGTTGCCTGAACCTCACAATGATGGCAGTGGCTGCAGGGCTGCACTCTTCTCTTCCTCTTCTTTAACCAATGCACAGAATATCCCCATATGGCGAGGGTAACAGGGATTGTCCTCCTCTCCAGAAGGATTTAAACTCACAAAGGACCCTAAATGTTTCTTGGTCCATTCTGTGAATAAGTATATTTCAACACTTTTAGCTGACAGTTCTATTTTACATGGAAATGAAACACCACTTGCCCTCATCCACAGGGCCTGAGCTGATTAAGTTACTCCATACAAACCACAACAGAAATTGCAGAAGAGAAGCTATCACTCAAATTTCAACTTAGTCCTTTGAGTTACATGGTCAAGGAAGCAGGTCAGGACTCATTTTCTGATTTGGCTGGTAAGAGGAAAGCACAACTAAATGCAGAGAGATAACTCCTCTGCTCTCTAACCTGTACCTGCTCAGACTGGGGAGACCTAGTCCCTCTTGACTTATGCTGCCTCCTTGATCCAGCCATGAGCAAGAACATGCCAGTGCCTGGGCTAATCCTGCTTGCTGGGGTTGACATCCTTCAGACCATGTGTGAGAGAGTACAGGGAGTTTTATTGTCACTAGAAATGAAGTCAGCTCTGGTTTGAAGCCCACTTGCAAAACAAGCAAGAGAAACAAGACTTTTGAGAGTGAAGTCTGGCTGATATAATTGAAATTATGGAAATTATTTAAGTAGATGGAAAATAATGAACTTTGCTAGAACATTTGAGGACATCAACAGTAACTCATAATGGTCTCCTTGAGGTAGAAGAGAAACACCAGGAGACCTTTTAAGACCCCAGTGTTCTTGCTTTCCTATTTCAGTGAAGATGCTATGAGAGCATGATGCAAATGGAGCCCCAGAAGAGCCCAGCCCGCAGCAAGCCTCCCTTCCCCTCCACCCACCCCCACCTCCTGGCAGGCACATTGCCCCTTGGTGTTAATTGCAGTGTACCAACTCCTGACAGCCTTTTAATAGGCAAGGCAGGAGGGAAGGAGGCATTTTGTTACAGGTCTTTACAAAGTACTAAAAGGCAAATTTTAAATGCTGATTACACTCGAGTAGTTCCACTCTACTTAAATATTGGCTCCAGGTTTACTTCATTATCCTCTTACCAGTAATTAAGCTACCTAGAGACAATCAGCAAATAATAAAACTCTGCGGTGGAGGAAATTGGTTTAGACTACAAAGAACTGAATTAAATTATTGTACAAAATAGAGGTAAGAAACAGCATTAAAAACATATTTAGCTATCTCTAGATAAATACATCCTGAGGGCCATAATATTTCTTCTACATGAACTATATAAACTGTGGCTTCAGGGAAGTCCCTACTCATTTCTCCACAACAAAGTTTATTAGGTAAATATGGCTTTTCATTCCCCTAATGTCTGATCCATGGACTGGTAATTTTCCTAGATTTTCAGTTGTGCAAATCCAAAGGCTAAAGGTAAGGCTTGAATGAAGTCTTCTGCCCCTGTCTTCCATCCCATTGACTGAAGAATACAAAGACATAAATGCATGGAATAACCAGGTTTCTCCTACCCTGAGCTGTAAACAAAGCATTGAAATTAGGTCGTCCTGGAACTGAGGTCAAGTGTTTAGCTAGGCAGTGTCTTCACTCTCTATTTTGCATCTCCTGATCTCACTTTAGCTCGTGTAGGTTTTTTTTCCATATCCTAGAGAAACTTTCCTGACCCAGAGCTCTAGTCAGAGCAGCAAAGGACGTGATAACAAGTGAAGAACTGAAATTGTTTCATTTCTGCTGATTTTTTAGCAAACACTCAAAATAAACGAGTAAGGTACGATGAATGGAGAGAAAAAAAAAGTAGAAGTGGGGGAGACATTTTATTTCATGGAGCATCAGTAAATCCTAGTTAAATGATCTCAGTTAATTTGTCTGAACTAGATTAGAAGACAAGTGACACACAAAGGACATAAAACCTAGCACTTGACTGCTCCTTCTCATCCACCCTGCAAACACTGATGTAAAATCTGTGGGGGTTAATTGATTCCTACAGATGGGAGAGAAAAGTCTGCCAACAGAAAGCAGGTAAATTTTCAGAGGTAAAAGCCTTACACGGTGTGGAGCTACATTAAAGGGACAACAACTTATTCCCTTTTAAAACTTTATGGGTGACAAACCACAAAAGAAACTGAGTACCTTCGTGGTGCACTTTAAAGAAAATCATGCCTTGGACCTTAAATGCTGTCGGGTATTTTCATCAATTCCTCAGTTACAGAAAGTAGCTCTGCACCACTGGTGTTTGTAAACGTGACAGACACCTTGATATCACAAGAGAATAAGACAGATTCTTGTTTCTGTGGGACTCCTAAGCACTTAATATTTTAATACAATGGGGGTTTTTTTCACAGAACATAGCTCCCCTTCAAGAAGCTGCATTTGTTCAATTTCCCACTGCAATGGGCAAATTGAACACAGCTGGCTTTATTACTCATCTGTGATTTTTTGGTTTTGGTTTTGATGGATTAGGTGCTTTGTTTCAGGTATAAGTGGAAGGAGAAACAAATAATTCAAATTGGAAACAGTATAATTAAGGTTTTTTTTATTGTGCCACTACAATGTAACCTTAAATTTTAAGGAAACAACTGAAGTGAGCGTTGGTGAAAACAAATATATTCATGGCAGAGGACGAACATCCACCTAAGCCTAGTAGCTCTCTGATCTGATATATTAGAGCTTTAAAATAGAAAAGAACGAAATAGGAAGTCAGGTCATTCCTTGTATATATATCCCTATTTATGTTCTTTGCTGTCCTGATGGCATTGTTATCAATCCAATTACACTGCAAAGTAAATATTTGGTGTATTTCTAAAATCCTGAAGTCATGTGATTATAACTCCCTCTTTGTAGCTGTATTAAGTTCTCTGTCCTCAAAAGTACAGTGACATCTAAAAGGTCAAAATCCAAAAGGCAAAAGCAAAATCTGAAAATGTGTGTGAGTCTTTGAAATATATTTTTAGTCCTTCCTTATGATACTCACAGGGTCTGGCTCTATATTTTTGAGTATGCAGAGTAGGTAAGGCTGAATACCTAAGTTCCATTCAGAGCCACAGGAAAAAGAAAATATGTCTATGACTGATATATATTCCCTTTGAAAAAGGTTTGTGTCCTATGAACACCACCAATGGACTTAACTGCAAACAAGCTTTCCACAGGCTGTTTCTAGCATATAAATAGGTTCTTCCAAATTGTAGAGAGACTGATTTGAACACTACTTATTTCATTATCAGGACTTAAGAATAATGACAACCCATTTTAATGTATTCTGTCAGACACTCTGCATAGTTTTCCGTACCTGTTTTATCAGAGCTATGGATGTATGAAAAAAAATATAGCTGATATTGTTTGTGGTTTGGTTTGGTGGTTTGTTTTTCTTTAATTAATGGCATTCTGAAAGTAATGGATTTTGGTGATTTAAAGAATTTTTTTAAAATAAGAGGAAACCAAGGCATTTTTCAACATTCTGTAAAAAACACTCTGAGGTGCAGATCATGCATGGTAAACATTTTGGAATGTAAAAAGTAACATTTAATGGGGTGTATGAAGTGCTAAATAAATTTTAGTAATGGTGTGGTTATTTTTCTCCACTATTGTAAGCGGAAATTTACGCTTTCAAAACTGATCTCACATAAAACTGCTAGAAGGTTATAAGAAGAATCCTTATGGTTAGTAGTCAAATCTTTCTATTATACAAGTTGAAAAGCTTGTGTTATACTGGTTGAGTTCAAAGAATGATGTAATAATAAATATTTTCTCTGAGAAAGTACAGTTAAATTATCCCAAGAAATGAAGTATACTGTGAAAACTCACTACTTAGGAGCCATTCTCCAATTGACAATATAAACAAGACTTCTTTTCCTGGGAATGGAGTGTCCTAGTGGAAAATAAAGTTTGAAATATATTATTTTTCTAAGGTTGGGGTAACCTTTTCTAGGATAAAATATTAATATTGCTTTGTCAAATTAATACATAATGAATTATAATTCTATCAAAGTCTGTTAGGTGACTTACTGAAAGACTGCTGTTCATAGCATGCAAAGTCACTTCTGTTTCAGGAAGAACATAATTTCTCCACAAAAGGGTTTGTTTCTTTTTCTTCCAGTGCACTATATTTTATATTCTTTTATATTGGTTTCTTTTTAAAATTTTTAATGTAAACAGAATATGGAAAGCACAATGATAATCAAGCTCTAGTATAGCATTATATTCAGTTTAGAAATAATCAAAAAGATAAATAATGAATAGGCAGCAAATTCTTATCTTCCTCCCCAGCCTGCTCCATGTGGTGCTTTGTTCCAAAGTTACTGGCCATTTCTATAGAGTGTATTAGTCTATTTAGTCAATTAAAACTTTACTGTGGTTCAACAGCAAGATTTATCCTGCATGTGGAGCTCATGGGAACTCAGAAACTTCATTAATCTTACAAACCCATGTTTTCTTACTAGTTTCACATTCATAAATATAGAGCACAGGGCTGTGGCTGCCCTGTCAGGCTTTCACTGCTGCCAGGCTGTAGCTGAGGCTTGACAGCAATGCTAATGGATTGCCCACTGAGAACAGAACACGTGTGGCAGCTGTGCAACCCGGGGCCATTCAGGGAGACTGCTGGGTATTACTGAGGCATGGAAGTCACACCAGGGCTTGAGCCCTAGCCCTTGATTTTCAGCCACTTGCATCAACTCAAATACACAGTAGCACCACAGAAGTTACCGTGTTAGTCGGAAGGAGTAAATCTAGTCCAAGCTGCTGGATCTCACTTGGAGATCAGAAAACCTAACAGACAGTGTGATAACAGTGATATGGTTGAAAGTAATGAAACTTTGTGGCCTCTATCTTTTCTCCATGCAGACTTACATCCCCGCTGCACAGGCACAGTCCCTGGAGATCCAGGTAGTGCTGTGGGGCCTAAGCTGGGGAAAGCCGAAGGAATGCACACAGCTCCCCCATATGCTAAATGTGAAGCGGGGTGCCTGCTTGTGAGGAGTCAGCTGCTTGGCATGGCCTCTGCAGAAGAGCCTGGACACAGCTGTCACAGCAGGACATGTCCATTCACATCCTCACCTGTTTTGCTGTGGGGGGTTGTGTCCCTTACTTTTCCACCAGGCCCTCCAGAATAATGCAGATGACAGCCTGGTAGGGCTTGCACTATCGCTAGTTGTGCTCCAAAGACTCTTGGTCATCAACCTCCTGTTGGTAAATTTTGAAAGGAATTTTGAAAGGTCTCATTTTGGCAACTTCATCAAGCATATGCTGTATTAAAGGGAGCAGTTCCTCTGCTTTAACTATTTAGATGTATGTCTGCAGAGTGGTTTGCTTGCCTAATTACTACTTAGGACACTGCAATCTGATTTTAGGTGCATTTGATATCTCTAAAAATCTTATTTATTTCTTACATAAATTTGAAGATGACCAATGGCTTTTTGTATTTGTATTTTTGCTCCAGGGCACATGTGAAGCAGCGGAAGAATAGGCAACAATTTATACCTTGCATATATTTATTAATGCTAAGACAGATACTCTTGATAAGTCCCCCAGGGATTCATCCAGTAAGTATTCTCCAGTCTCATTTGTGCCACACATAAGAAAAGGTGACATTTGTGCTCATGATTTTTATCCTCAGAGCGTTCACCTGAGTCTGTAATACCCAGTTTCAAATCTCTTTCTAATTTCTCCCTTCGCTGTTGGGATTACTAAGCACCAATATACTCCTTGACTGGAATTATCTCTCCAGGTTGAATTATTGCACATGTGTGTGCATAAAGAAATACAGACTTTAGTCCTGGTGCCACAAGAATAGCATCAGCTGGATCAATTGCTGCAGAGCTCAGGCTCCTGCTCCTGAGTTCATCACATCCCCTGGATCACATGATTGGTGCTGAGCTCCTGCTGTCCCTGCAGAGAACAGCCTTGCTGCAGTTTGTTTCTGGCAGATCTGACACAGATCTAATCACAGGGGCTGAAGTGGAGGTCCTTGGGTGATTTTACACCTGACTCTCATGTTGTTGTATCCTGCAGTAGTAGGAGGGAGGAGAGAGAGATCCAAGACGCAGGGATGATGCAGTAATACTGAATTATTTAATTATTTTACAACTCTTTTATATCTTCTTTCTTCATAGGCTAATTGGTTAAAAGATCAGCCACCTTCTTAAGGGCAATTGGCTAACATCCTGTTGTCAAAATATTTCTCTATTGTCTTATAAACAAAGGTTAGCAAGGTCTGCAGATGTCCCTGGTTTATAAACTCTACTGATAGCCCTCGTGAGAGGCTTTTCTCTCCCACAGGACCAGAGAGAAGCAAGAAAAGTTCTTGCAAGCAGCATTTTCTGTATCCACACCCTCACACCCCTGTAGGACACAGAAAGGTTAATGCCGCAGAGCAAAACACCCTTTATGTATACCAAGGTTTCTTATATCAGTGTTTGTAACAGTGCCTTCCCAAAAGTGCCTTTGTGCTTGCTGCTGGCAAATGAAAATGTATCTAGAAAAGTCTTAGGAGCAAGACATCTCTACAATTATTTTTCAGGCAGATACTAGAGGAAAGCATTTATCTACAGGTGAAAGATCTCCATTCTAACCAAAGTGGCCCACTTACAAATAACCTCTCTCTTCCAATAAAGTTTCTGGACTATATATAAGTAATTTTTGCTGAAGTCTCAGCTGTATCAGAAAAAAATGAATTTTTTCTCTGACTTAAAAGAAGAAATAAGGCTTCCAACTAGTAGGTCTTGTAATAACTCACACTTTTCATAAGCTGTAGTGGTCTTACATTCAACAAGGTTCAGATAAAAACCAGATGGGATAAGAAAAAGAGTGAATAAACAATATTTAGAAACGAAAAGTCACCTTTTTTTCCCCCCGAAGAATCAAGATCCTTCTAGATACTGCCTATTTATTTCTTCTTTTGATATTTTTATACATTTGTTGTGGTCAACAATCTGACTCATGGCAGTGTTCAAGGGCTTTCTCCACTAAATTTTACTTCTCTCTTACTCATATAAATTTTTTCTGCCTATTGGCAATTTTTGATATTGCAGGTAGAAGAAAGTCATTCAAGGTGGAGGAACTTCTTTGGCTGACTTTTGTGAGGGACTCCAGCAGAGAGGATAATTAAACAGGAGGTTCATTGAATTGTTTCTTTCTTGCCTCAGAGATCTCTTGCTTCAGTGCCCGCTTCCTCAGGGATGTCATTGAATCATTATTTATGTTACAATGTAGATTTATAATGTTATGTACAAACAACTATAGTACATATGTCCATGTTAGGAATTAAAAGTTGAAGGAACAAGAGGTTTTGCCTTCTCTGAATATAGGAAGCCTCCTCAAAGTTATTGTCTCTCTTTGGTGCTAATGTCACTATTTATTTGTTCCTTCACCTCCATGAAAAAGAGATCGCTTCATTTCTTGCAGGAGTTCTGCAGTCTAAGAAGAAGGAATTGGTTGTATTTTCAATCTTCCTATAGTGAGTATTACAAAACAAAGACAATCTTGCAAAGTACAGTGCATAGTATGCTGGTTCTCTACTGAGTAGCTTGAGAGTAGTTTCATTATGTATTATTGAAGCTTGCTGGAAATCTTCATCTGTTTTAGTCTACCCTCAATGCCTGAGATTTCATCTGAAGTTAAAACACTGCCAATTTCAAACAAATATTGGAACCTATGTGCAATGGAGGACTTTTTAGCATAGCTCCATGTTTCACAAGCCACATCTATATCAAGCACATACTGCAGTTGATTTTAGCAAAACTAACTGAGGTCTCCAATTGCACAGGTAGATTTGTCTTGCTGACAACATCAGCTGGGGATTCTCCTCCTCTTTTTAATTCATAATGCTGCAGAAGGTTGGTTGTTGCAAATTTAACTATTTGTAGGAGCAATGAAGACAAAAAAATATATGTACCAGGTCTCTACTCAGGTCTCCTTAAGTTCTTGATTTTTTATTACTATTTTTTTCTTTTTTGAGAAGAAGTTCTGCCAAAGCATTTATTCTGCTTGTTTCAATTGAACTTAAAAAAAAAAAAAGANNNAAAAAAAGAAAAAAAAAAAAAGAAAAAAAAATAATACTTTTCTTCCCAAATATTCTTACTGATAATGAGCAGTTACAGGTATTGGGTGCCACAGCAAGGGCACTGCTGTGATTAAGCTGGAGCCTGCAGGTAGGTGACAGGAAAGAGGGACTGGATGCAGTCAAGGATCCCCCAGAGCTGCTAGGATGCAACATGAGGGAAAGGAGATGGCAGAGGGCTGGTGTTGGCTTCCATGCAAACTACACTACCTCCGATCTGGCATTGTTAACTCTTCACCCAGCTCCGTGCCCTGATGTGCCTCAGACTGCTCTCCTGTGCTGCAGCTCCTGTCTGAGCAGCTTCTAAGTACAGAGAAATAGAATCAGATCTCTAATCGAAATGTCATAATTCAGATTTGTGCCAAATTATACTCTGGTTCTGTATTTAACTAGGAAAAGGCCATTGACTTTATAGCACACCTATTCATAGACCCTTTTTATTCTTCTGATTTGTGCCAGTCTGTGCTCTCACTGGCAGAGGAGCACCATAGTTAATAGGGGACTGGTGTATGCCTGTCTCCAGTCTGAACTCAACTTGCACATCCCTGGTACTGAATTTATTCAATTTTTTCTAAAACACCAATCAGACATCAGACTTCATTTTGTATTTCTCACTATTCATCTTGTGTCAAAAAATGAAAAAAATACACTTTGCCAAGACTGATACCTAGAAAAAAACCACATCATTCACACTTCTTTCCATTATCTTATATGCTTCATTGCTGAGAATGATGTTCCATGGTGTCCATCTTGCTGATGACCATATCTCTATGGTGAAACAAATCTTATGAGTAAATCAGAGGATTTTCTCTTGGAAATGTCTGTCAGGGACTGTGTGGCAAAGGACAGATCTTGCTGTGAAGGCACATTTTCACTGTGCTTAAGAGGAGCAATGAACTGTCCCCAAAATCCTGCCACCACATAGTAAGTAAAATCCACTGGAAATTTGTTTAGCTCCAGCCACTGGTGGTCTGCACCATGAAATATGTGGAATATGCTGCTCGGATTTTTTTTTTCCTGGGGAATCTTGATAGCAACAGGAAAGGGCATTATATGCCACCCTAGTATTTTTTTCTCCTTTCCATATCCTCCTACTGGATAGTCACTAGATAGAAAAAAATCTCTTTCAACGGAGTCTTAGAAGAGGAATAGCATTGAAAGTGTAGTCATAAACCTTTTATGTGTTCAAACACAGCAACTGCTGTAGGAAGGGCTTTGATCAGATCTAGAAGGGGGAAAGTGTTATCACTGTGTCTAGAGGATGGCATGACTTTTCACAGTGAAACAAAAATAATTAAAAAAAAAAATTAAAGGAACTTTGGGGGGAATTAAGAATGTAAAATGCCTGAGCATGGATTCCCTCAGTAGGTAAATTAAAAATTCTATTTTTCATAAGTATGAAATCTTAAATCAGCTCAAACCACAACCCAGAACTTAGGTATCAAAACCTAATCTATCCATCTCCTCTACTCCCTGCATACCTTGCAGTATTAGCATGTAAAATCTTTGTGTAAAAAGTCTCTTAAAAAATTAAAATTATGAAAGAACAGAAGAGAGAGCAGAATTATTACAAATTTTCTAAAATAAAGAGCCTATTCTCTTTTTCTGTCATGGATATTCTAAAAATTTACCATCACTAAGCATTCTCTCCAGGGTACCAAAATCTTGAGTCCTCCTGGGTCCTTCTGAAGACCCATGGCTTGTTAGTCAGCTAGCAGTGATTTTTCAATGCATCTATGTAGCCTCCAGCCCTGCCTGATGCCCCAGCAGACAATTCCTTTGACATTGTTTCTTGCCAGTTTCCATTTTTCTGTCTGTGTTTCTAAAGGCAGTTCTCAATTCTGGTATATCCCATTCTGAATAATACAGGATATGGGAGGCTGCTCCTTGATGCTCAGTTACCCATCTAATGAACTGAAAAAAGGCTGTATATGGATAAGAATTTGTTGCACTAAAAAGTGCTCTTTTATCTTTCTTATGAAATTATATTTAGGTAAGTCAGAAGATTAAGATTTCTTCTTCCATCAAAGTAGAAAAGCTTTTCACAATCAGAATCCCCTACCTCTAGCCAGGACAATATTAGTCTTTAAAAAACATTCTTTTTTTGTATTTTGTATTATATACTAGGAATGTTTCAGGCAAGTATTCACATCAGTCTGGAATGCCTGTCAACACTGAACATGTAATAGTTCTCTTAAATATTCTTCTGCCATTTAAGAAAAGATTGCCTGTTTCCAAGGTGGATTTCAGAGTAGGAATACTGATTGGACCTGGGGAGAATCCCTCTGCTTCCCTCAAGCACCTTCTGCTCACCAAAGAAGCCAACAGGGAGATCCTCTGTGACATAAAGCTGCTGCATTATAAATAACTGGAAGGACTTTTAGGAAAACTCTGCAGTGCTGTTTGGCTTGGTGGGTTTGCATGAGCTCTTTGTATGCTGACTTCCCAGTCAAGTCCAAAGACCACAGCCAAAGCTTTGTAGTGTCCTGTAGATTCATCTTGAATTTTCTCATGAAAGTAAAGGTGCACACACAGATGGTGCCCTCCATTCTTGACCTCCATGAGCTGTTCCACCATAGTCACCTCTCTGGCATTGTTTGCTCTATGGTAACAGCTGTGCTGTTTATATTCACAGGAGCTACTCATTGGTGCTGCACTGCCTTTTACAGAGGAAAAAGGTCTGGGAACCAATGAAATCTTTTGAAGAGCTTGAGAAGTTCTTGGTGAACCAGCCATAGACTTTGGATCAGGCCCCACGTTACAATGTGTGTCTCTAACAAACGAGCATCAGTTAATGCCGTTTTCAAGGGTAAACTTGAAACAGGTCATTAATGCAGTGACTGATGGAAGTGAATTGCTTTGAAAACAGAAGACTGAGATGATTATGGCAGGTCACGGAAAGATCAAGAAGCAAGCTTCTCAGTAAGAATCTCCTTACTGGAAAGAGAAAAGAGGAGAAAATAAACATTGCCTGTTAATATTTAAGAGTTATTTATTTTGACAGAAAAGTGTGGCACATATCTGGAAGAATTTTCAAGATTGTATGATAAAATAGTAGAAGATATGGAAATATCTATCAGTTACTTCTTTTTCTTCCATGTCATTTACTAAGATGCATAAGTATGAAGAAATCCTGACAGTCTGGGTGTATTGGGTAAGGTAATATTCATTATGCAGTAATACTTAAATGCAAATGTTCATGGAAAAATACATTTGAGTCACTTCCTCCAGAGGAAATTTTAATGATACAATATTTTGATTTGTGCAAATTTCTTACCACAGGAGATAGGGTTCTTAAAACTGGTTTGGTTCTTTTTTTTTTTTTTTTT
>VYXC01010850.1:46999-59904 GCA_013397175.1 Platysteira castanea | reverse complement strand
GAGTGGGGAGTGGTGGGGGGGGGGGGGAAGAGGGAGGGGGATCTACTCTCTAAAAATATTAAAATAAATAAAGTATTGCAACAGTTCTCTAATTTTCTTTTTCCCCCTAAATAATGTTAGTCTTCCCAAAATTCTGGCTTTTGCTAAAGTGTCTCCTCATCAAAATACATTTAGTCAGCCTTGCTGTAAATAGAAAACACTGTAAAACTACATAAAATATGTGAGCTTAGTAATGCGGGGCAAATCTGAACGAAACATCCTTTCAGTAACCAGGGAAGCGGAGGTGTTCTTCCACTGGAGGCGATGGAGAGCGCAGGAGCCGCTCCGGATTTCCCTGTCCCAGCTTCCCCTGGGCCGCGGCAGGAGCGCGCGGGGTCCCCTCTGCGCGGGCTCCAGCGCCATCTAGCCCCCCGCCCGGGTACTGCAGCGCCGCCCCGCCGCCCCGGCCGGGCACCCAGAAATCCGCAGTGGGGCTCTTGGTTTACCCAAATATAGCTGGCAGTGTTGCCAAACTATATGCTCCAGGATTTTATAATGCTAGGAGCTCTGGGGTAAGCCAAGATAGGATTTCCTAAGCACGCGGTGCTGGCACTGCGCTGCTGACCTTCTGCAGTGGTCTGTAATGCCAAACCCCTTACTGGTGATCAAAGTGGTTTGGACCCTTCCAAAGACAAAACTCTTCAGTTGGTTATGAGGATTATTCTGAGAAAAAACAACAACAACAAAACCCTAAAACAAAAACAACAAAACCAAAACCAAAAGCAAACAAACAAAAGTCAACCAACCAGCCAACCAAAAAAACCCCCCAAAATCCCCTCAAAAACCCCAAACAAAAAACCTAAGAAAACCCCCCAAAAGTGACAAAAATGGAACATTTTACTAGAGTCAGACCCAGTTTGATTAAATTTTCATTGGGAAAGGCTATTTTGGTTCCCAGGTGGATTTCCTTGATAAATGTCTTGCAAAAAAAAAAAGGTCTAGAATAGAGCTTGATGATGTCACATCCCTCAAGGCAAGAACTATTATGTCTAAATTACCTCTGAGAAGCAATAGTTCAAATTACACTAGACACTCTTCATTCCAGTGCATCACTTCAACTGAGGTTTTTGTTTGTTTGTTTGTTTGTGTTTGTTTGTTTGTTTGTTTGTTTGTTTTTTGTTGGTTTGGGGTTTTTTTAGAAATCTTTTCTTTATTTCTGAACAGAAGCTTGTTTTATGTAATGTGATCCCATTATTTCTTGTCTGTCTGCCCTGGACATAGAGAGGTAACACTCTCCAGGGATATCTTTATACCTAGGAAAGTTGCTATTCTGTCCCTTCTTCAATCTTCTTTTCTTTAGGCTACAAGTCCCAATTCCTTCAATCTTTACTCATAGGTTTTCAGACCCCTGATCACTCCTGACGTGCTCTTGTCACCTGGGGCTTAGGGCAGTCATGGAAAGCTTGAGCCTTTGTTTTGCCAAAATCAGACTGAAAGCAAAAGCTTTAAGTGACAGCATTGCAAAGCAGCACTCCTGACCTAGGTTTTATAGGTAGTCTCATTAGTCAGTGACTTTGAAAGGACACAGTGATGTTGCCCTCGTTTAAGTTCAGCGTAGATGTTCAAATCTTTTAAGAGTTTTATTTTATATTGCTTTATGTTCTGATAGGAAGCCATGAAATATGCATAATATTTTGATGTCTCTAACTTGCCTCCTCTTTAGCAATGCTTGCAGGCTACCAAAAAAATTCTCAGTCTGGGTTTGTTTAAAAAACAAATACAATTAAGTCAGGGTTTTTAATGCATCCTGTTTGTAAATAAAAGAAACAAGATATCCATTTCTTCTGAGAAGATCTATGGTCTCCATATCACATTAAATAATTAACGGCTCTTACCATGCCAGCAATTATTGGGAGACATTTCCTGGAGATGGCCTCTTGCCCTCAACAAACACATCGACTAATTTTGACAAATGTCATTGGTCTCTGAAAAATGCTTATTCCTGCTAGCACATCTAATGATCTGCAGAGCATGTCCCTTTCTAATACTTAGCAGTTATAAAAAAATACCTCCTACACCCTGCAATTAAAATAGTCTGCAAAATAATTAGTCACAGGAGAAGAACATCAGACAGGAATAAGGGTTCCTAAGATCACAGACATTTCAGTAATACTTGTTGAACAAACTAGAGAACTACCCAGAAAGCTGCTGAGAGACATAATTTCAATGCTAACATTATTTTTAGGGAGACTTTATAAGAAATATTCAAAAGTAGTGGATTTCACAAAAAATAAAATATGCTGTTTGGATATTTATCACAATTAGAAAGACAAGCCAACAAATATTGCTAAATTAGGGTTCCAGACCTTTTCCAAAGTATCTCAGAATACTGTGAGAATCAGTTAGCTAATATAAATCTCATTAGTATAGTTTAATTTCACAGGCTATTTCAGCAACAACATTCCTGCATTCCTCCTAGGAGAAAATAAGAGGAAGTATTTAGGAGAAAATAATTATCAGTGGAACAATAATGTATTTCATTAGGAACAGAAATTATGTTGTTATCAGATCCTGTGACAGATCCTGGACACAAATTCAAGCCCTGAACCAAGCTCATGCCAAAGGCAGTGTCTATTCAGTGCCTCTGCAAAGGGGTGCCTGCTCATCAGAGCTGCCCAGAGCGCTGGTCTCATCCCTTCTTTGCACATCACTGGCCACGGGCGCTACCCAAGCCATGTTAACCCGTGGGTCTGCTGGATAGGGGCGGCTGTTTGGCTGCACTTTCATTCAGCAGTCAAGTTTTCTTTTTCCCGAGTCTTCAGTAGGTAATGTCTAACACTGTCTGACACTATAGTTCACAGTTTCAGTGAGCTTTTGGGAAATTCTGCATGAAGGTGCAGAAAAGTTTTCTCCAATAAGAAGGGTATAACATATTCCATTTACAATGGGAGTCAACCTTATATCAAGTCCATCTTTTATTATTGACAGCTTCCTTTAACATTGGAGTCTTTGTTTGATGTAACAGGTTTTTCTGTGTCTTTTCAGTGGCTGATGTTTGAAATCCCATTTGACTTGTCTACCACACTATCTTTTGGCTTCTAGTTCACAGATGATCATTGTTATTATAATCCTATTTTACTTTGACTAAGAGGGATTTCCCCATTTTCAGAAGTGTTTCATCTAATGGAAGGCAAGCAGCAGATGTTTCATACACATCCTCATTAGTGTCTCTGAAAGATTACTCTGTGGGTAGAAACAGCCTCTGTTTTCAAAGTAATTGTAATATAGCAACTGTAATCTGGTGCACGCATTATTCCAGGTTTTATATAACTGCCTTAAATAAGACTCTAGAAGAGAACCAGAGAGGTCTACAGGAACATTTTTGACCTTGGGTGTGTCACTTTTACTTCCTTTTTACTTGCTGTTTCCAGCTTACTTTATGGCACAAGTTCTTTGACACAGAGATTCTTTCACATACGGTCATAGAACAAGATACAGGTGCCTGTGTGCAGTTAGGGCTTCTGTGCTCAGTGTAATAAAAATATACAAGAGTAACAAGAAATGAAATACTGTAGACCTTTATTCTGCTGTGGTAATAATGTGAACAAAAAGGAGCCTAAGGGTGTCATCCAGGAGTACCTGAGCATCAAGCTATGGTTCATGAGT
This sequence comes from Platysteira castanea, assembly GCA_013397175.1. Classification (NCBI taxonomy): domain Eukaryota; kingdom Metazoa; phylum Chordata; class Aves; order Passeriformes; genus Platysteira; species Platysteira castanea. The sequence continues at coordinate 56,259 of VYXC01010850.1, read as the reverse complement.
GAGGAGATTAAATTCAAGGCATGAAGTCAGAGAAATTCCCACTGTAGTCACCACATACAGATAAGCAGGCTTTGACTTTATCCACTTCTGTTCATCATAGAAAATTGAAGCAGAAGAGGAATAGGGAAACAATATCTGATGGCAATAGTAGCATGGAACAAATTAACTATTCACAATTAGGAAATTTTCTGATTTGTCTGAGCAGTTCATGCCAGTCTGAGATCCAGACTCCAAGTCACCTCTGGATAACTCTCAGTCTGAAGACCATGGAAAGACAGAACAGTGAAGATTTTCTCTGTGGAATATATTGTTACACTGCATCACTTACAGCAAGTACAACCTTTCTCTTCTGTTTCCTTAGTGGGCAACCTGTGTAAAAAAGGTTGAATTAGAACCATTAATTAGAAATGGTTCTTTCAAATTAACTATTCAAAAATGTTCTACATAATGGGCTGTAAAAGTTTCCTCTTCAGGGTATTGATACTATGTCAAACACTTCAGTATTCATGAAAAGAGGACATGAGAGGATCACAACCGACCAAATAAAATACACTTTCTCCCACTACTACTTCAGTTCCAGTTATGAACTTGCCTGTATAATCACAGCAATGTTGAGATGGTGGCTGTAAAGGCTGGCCTGGTGCAACCATACCTGCACAATCAAAGTGCAGCAACACTCTGCATTTGCCATGTTTAAACACTGCTTTTGCTGCCATTGTTACTGACAGATTGTACAAAAGCTGTCTGTTTCTCTGTGCAAAAAAAAAAAAAATCTTTCCAGGAGAACTGTTTTCAGTGACTCCTGAGGTCAGTTTAGAGTAGTTCTAATAAAGATCAAATTGTTTCTGAGTTGTAATACATGTATTGTGTGGTTTTCCAGTAATATTTTCAGTATGTCAGGAAACCAGAATGTTCTTTCTGATTCATTCTAATTTGCTTTCTTCTAGAAAGAAAGCTGAATCTATTTAGGCTGCAGAGTCAAAAACCATAAAAAATATAATCATTTGCAGAAATTACCGCTATAAACCCGCATGTAAACAAGAACCAAATGCCCTTATCTGTGGTAGATGAAGGGAGCTAAGTAGCTACCATAAGCCTGGTGTGCAGGCTGCTGAAGTGGGTAGAACATGTTCACAAGAGGGACTGGGCAGACACACAACCCTATTACTGGCTGTGCAGGCTGTTAGTGCCTCTACATTTATCACTTACTAAATAAACTTGCATAGAAAGGGAAAAGGATGGAAAAATATTAACATGTCCACATTTAATTACATGATATTTCTAAACAGCACTTGATGACCTGTCAATGTTATTTTTAATAGGTGTGTTTATGACCTATTATGAGTATGAGGATATTCCTTCTGCACATTTTTTTACTAGCAGTGCTTAATAGCCAGCCAAATATATTTTCTAGGGAGTTGTGTGGATGAGATTGAAAAATGTATATTAAAACAGTCCAAAATTTTATAATGAAAACAAAAAAATTTTCACTACGTAGTTGTATGAAAAAGTTAAATTTTGTCAAGAGATAATGTTAATTTCAGTATAAATTTAAATGAAAATCTTCCAGTCAAATTACTATCTGGGTCTAGGACTCAGGACTTTTATTCTGCCCACTACACATTTTGAAATATCAGATCTCTGACGCCTGACACCCTGAGATGGGATTTCATTTAGTCATTTTCTGTCCTTCTCCACCAGAGAGCCACACCGTTTCCTCTCTCATTCTGGGTCAGACACAACCAGCTGGCCATATCTCGGTGACAGACGTTTCTTCCCTTGGGAAAACTTTCACATGCTGGAAGAGAACTGATTGCCATTATGCCAGGGGTTTTTATCCTGTAACAGGGAAACTTCAAGCAACTTGAGTGGAAAGGTTAGTGCCAGGGCATTTTGTTAAATCCAAGAAATTTTATTTTTTGTCAAAATGTGTAAAGATAACATTGTTTCTGGTCTGACCTTGTTCTTAGCCTGTGACTCTTTAGCACAGAAATCTGGGATGAATTATCCTCTTGTGCCTGTATTTTTTGTTTTTTTGGTTTTTTGTTTTTTTGTTAACAGCTGAAGTTTACTAGAAGGCTTTGACTTAAGGAGTAAAAGAGCATAATGTGAAGTCTACATACTAGAAATTTAGTTTTGATGCTACCCAATACATTGGAACAGTCTGTTACTCCTTTCTCAGCCAAGCAAAATCTATTCACTTGTGTATTTTCAGCAGTAACATGTTTTGAAGGAAAGCTGCTATTGTTTGGTGCCTTATATCGTAACAAACCTTAACTTTTTTTTATATATTCCACACTGAACACTTACAGGTATTAGTTTCATTGGTAGTTCACCTAAACTTTTTCAGCAGCATCTACAGATTATATAAAAAACTCCTATATGAATAAAGCTCAAACATTCAAAGCAATCAAGGCTGGTGAAAAATGTTTCTTAGAGAACTATATTAAAATAAAATAAATTTTAAAAACCCTTTCCACCAAACCAAACCAAAACAAAAAGCCCGCACCAGTCATTCATCCAGTTTTAGTTTTCAACACAATTAAGAAATAACTGTGAGAAGAACAGTCTACGAATTAACATGCAGATAAGATATGGAGCTTTCTGCATTGTCTGATTGTATCCACAGTCATTACAATGAGAAGTAACCCTCTAAATTAAAATAGTCTAGGCCAGTGTGGACAGCCTCATATTTTCTGTACTTAGATAACAATTTATAACAAAATAACTGGTGTAAGGATGATTTCTGAGTGTGTTAAAGCTTCCTGACTGACAAGACAGATAGCCAAAAATGTCTAATAACAGGAGATATTCAGTCTTATCTTTGGACTTTGCAAAGTATAAAATACAGACAACAGTTACAGACAGAAACCCTTAATCCCCCACCAAATAACTGTTCTTTGCCTTCTTAGAATATTGTCCAGGACTTTGACCACAAACACTTAAATGAGAGAGGAAATCAAACCCTGCCTTCCTAAAAAATTTAAAGTGGAGAATTTTAAACTACTATTTCATAATTTTCATGATTTCATATTTCAGATTAGGATTAAAGGTGACAAAATTCATGCAGAATTTAAGAAAAATTGGGAAATGAATTGTAATCCAAATGAGAAGGTTGGTATCTTCCACTGCTGCATCTCAGAGCAGCTCATCAGCTCCAAGGCACTATAATGTAATGATCAACAAACTGCACCTCTTCAGCATGCTCATTCTCTAGGAGAAGGAAGCCTATTTTCTCTCCTAGCACATCAACTATTTAATCAGCCACTGCAGCACGAGGTACTGTGGATTATATTGTCCTTCACAGTCTGCTGTTCTGCAGAGGGGCCATGGCTCTGTGTCACAGCAGGGACTTACAACAAGCCTCTGTGCCCCATCCCATCCACTCACCTCCCTTTTCCTCCTTTGGACTGAAATCACAGACTCATTTTAGGTAACACCAAAGCTTGTGATGAATGCAGTTGACCCAATATCTTATTCTTTGTTTTAATGCTCTGAAAAAAAGAAATCAAATGAACATTTTGGTTTTTCAGATGGAGAATACATCATTAATATCATGGCGGTAAAGTACACAATACTCTCACAGAGAAGGCTTATTAGCTACACTAGATCACATCAGGTTTTTTCCTCCTTTCTCTGCACACTTCCACAACTTTCCTGCTGTCTGATTATCCTCTGCTTCCTAAGCAGCATCACAATCCTGTGATCAACCAGCTGTGGGTCATGTGTATACAGCTATAAAAATTGTTGCAGATATGTTAGTAGAAACCTATTATATGCTTATTATTTTAATTTTAGAAGGAATGGGGAACAATTCATTGCAACAAAAGTCTTCAGCATAATTAAGAAGTTCCTTCTTACATGTTTTCTTTATCTTTTTTCTCACTTCTTTTTTCACTATTAATTCATTGCAATATTATGGATGTCAGATGCATGCAGAAAAATTTGAGGACATATTTCATTCTATGTAAGTTTTTTCCTCTATAAGTTTTCCTAAATATACTTCTACAGATGACAGTCAGTATTATTCATGTCAAAACTTACTCTTTATATTTCAAAATTCAGCACCCTTTTGTTACAGGATAGTGGTATTTTTACTAAGCTTGTCTCTTTCTCATGGTGACATTTTGCTTAAATAAGAAAATCTGTATAAAGTGACTTTGTGCCTATGGGTGAATTTATTTGAAGTGTAAAATGTCAAACTGGCAACAGCAATAATCCTGTAAATTAGGTATGTCAAATAATGTACATGTAGACTTGTGATTCATCTAAGAGTTGAAGAATTTCTATTTCAAGAAACCTGAGTCATGAGTTCCCATTTCTTAATTGGTACTCTTGACAAAAGTGAGGAATATACCAATATAAAAAATTTATAACTCAGAAAATATTGAGTCTAGAGTAAAACTAGAGTTTTATATATTGAGTCTAGTAAAACCAAGTCCCCGTTCAGCCATTCTCAGAAAGAAAAGAGGTGTCTCTATACATGGAACAGAGTTCATCATCGAACAGTAATTTTCTGATTAGCAACTGCTACTAAACAATGTCAAGGAGGTTGCCTCGATTGGTGCATAAATGCATTTACATGCTGTTACATGAACTGTGCTGTAAGATGGATTGTGCTGCATGAGCCAGTCCAGAACAGTCACAGCCTCTGAGACGATCTCATCGCACACATCACCTCTGAGACCTGGTGCTTTCTCACTAGTAAGACTGAAAATGCCTGGGGAGACCACAGAGCCAGAAAGAAAACTGGGTGGAACATGTATGGAGAAAACGCCACATGGCTGTGGCTGTTATGACTGAAAAATCACCTTGTAACTAAAGTTGGTCCCTTATCTGTAACATTTCCTGACCTCTTTGAGAGGTAGTGCAAAGGGTAGTGCTGCCCCTCAGGTTCTCCAAGGTCACTGCTGAGACAGGCACTTTCTGCTCTTTTTTGGTGAATGTGAGACGGATTATCAAATATAAATTTGAACTACTTAAGTTTGATTTGAAGGAACTGAGTTACAGAGTGCTTACCTAAGCAGTTTCCCAGAAAATCTGAAGGGCAGTAAGGAGTATTAGTAAATACTGAGGAACATGATTTTTTTTCTATTATTTCAGCTAGAACATTTCAAAATTAGAATTTTCTCTATGAAAGGCAAAGAAATTTCATCTAAGTAATGAATTTAATTGCAGTTATTTGCTTTAAGTACAGTGCCAATAATTTTCCATCTCCAGAGAAGATTTAGCATTTTCCTGCAATGCTAAAATGGACTAGGGCACAGTTCAGTTCCTACGGAAGCTTTGCCACTTCTTACTCTTTTATCTGAGTCTTCTCCTTGGTGTGATAGTGTCAACATGCCTTTATACACCTGTCACACTCTACTATTTGCATATGTAGTATCTAGAATACTATTGTATTGTATTACTCAATTATTGTAATATGGATGTACTGTTACGTTGTGCTATGCAGCTCATTTTGCAGTGCTTTACCTGCCACTTTCTGCACTGAAATGTAGAAACTTCTGCAGTAACTATTCTGTCTTACAGAGAAAGAAAATAGCTTTGTTGGATTTATAGGTCACAATTAAATTAAAAATGCTACTATCCAAAAAAGAAAGAAGGAAAAAGGTAAGTAATTTAAATTATTACTTATTGTATACATACCAGTTTAATCCTGTGGTACACACAGAAAACAGGAATTTTCTCTTTCTTTCAAATTCTTGTGCTTCCTGAGGAATAACAGTTATTCTCAGGTAACACAAAGCAGCTATTGCACAGCACTTGTCTATGAACTTCCTCAGGGACTCATATCATTATTGCCATTCTCTGTATTTGAAGAAGTAGGCTAACTATAATAACTGTATACACCCACATTAATTAACATAGAAGCCAGTGGGCCTGTCAACCACGTGACTGTGCGGGTCCCCTGGAGGGAAGAGCCCTAGGTGGCACTCCCAGGTTATGGTGACAGAAAAGGCCTCTCCCAGGATGCTTTGTTCCATTTTGTTAATGTACCCCAGTTCTGCTTCCCCGCTTGGCCCGTTGGTCTCCCCGCCCCTTTCTACCTTATCTAGAAGGTTCTCCTATTTCCCTGTTCTCCTCATTGGCCCTGGCTCCCTCGCCACTCCCTCAGGGTTTCCCCACTGGCTCCCATACCCTAGTCCCGCCTGGGTACCGACCCCAAGCCCTCAGATTATTGGTCCCTGATGCTCTCTCTCCACCCCTACCCACCCCATATATAATCCTGGACCCTTCCACTTTCTCTCTTCATCTTCTGGATCTACTCCACGCGTGTGGCTGGAATAAATGTTTCCCGTGGACTCTTTGCTGTCGACTTCTTTAAGAAGCTATCAGGTTCATGTGTGTGTGTGTGTGTAGTGGCCTGCTGAGTGTATCCCAGCTGGATATGCTTTTGGAAGCTTACAGCTTACCACCACCAGACCACCGCTGTAACAAATTGGGAATTAGCTACACCCAGCTACACCAGTACCACCTGGTAGCAACACATGGTAATGTCACTTCATAAAGATTAAAATAAGCTATGGAGGAATGTTTTACCCTGAACTGAATACTGGCCATACAATAGCTCTCTAGTCTTGAAATAGCTTAGTGATCCTTTAGAGGATGGGACAGAGAGGATCAGCCCCTGAAACATCAGCACTAAAAATCCATAACTGAACCTAAATAATCAATTAAATGACAGAAGTAGAACTCGTTTGAAGTTCAAACACACTAGAAGAATATTTCTGGAAAGGAGAGCTGAAAGAGTTTTGAGGCATCCCCAGTCACCAGCACCAACACAGGGACATGCAGGCAGCAAAAGCATCCATCAAAGAAATCTACATATAGTTACTACACCTTGCTGCTTGTTGGGCACAAAGCAAATATTTTTGTAAAACCTTGATGTCTGCACACCTCCAAAGTGAGAGTTACAGGAAAGGAAGCTGTCCAAATATGTGTTTGTCCTCTTATCTTGTAATTAATTAATCGCTTTGCACAGGCTTGTTTCTGTTCAGTGTCAGTGTAAGTTTTCCAAGCTCCGTTAAAAATGAAATATTGTCAACAACAGAACTAGAGACTAAGTATATCTTTAAGTGACCCTGGTTGCCTACCCTCTTTTGTATGTGTTAAGAAATTGAAGTATTATTCAGAGTCGGCTATTAGCCACCCTGCATTCATATACCACTCTGAACTTGTTTTTCAGACATTCCTCAGTGTTAAATGGTATAAAGTACATCACATTGTTTGTGAAGAAATCTCACCTTTATGATCCCTTTCATTTCTGCCTAATTGTCTAAGATAAGAATAGCTTTCTGCGCCTGAGGGGGAAATTTTCCATTACTGCTGAAAAGATAAATGGCAGAAAGCAAAATGAACTTGGCTCATTATAATCTCCTGAAAAAAGGCAAATTACTCTTCAGAAATGATATAATAGAGCTGACACTTTTAATAGTCTGGAGTTCAAATGTGGCATTTTATGTATTTTTTCCATAAAGTATAATACAAACAATTGCAGATGCTGGCAATAATGAATGGTACTTAGTTTCTTTTACTAGCTTTATTCTGTAAGTTCCACAGGGAGGAAAATGGTTTTACCAATAACCATTTTAATGAGGAGAGAAAGGTTACTTTTAAAGAAACATAACATACATTTCAGAGTGTTTCTAGTCTTAATCTCTATAATAATTGCACTAATGCATTTTGATCTACTATGAAAGTGCATAAAATGCTTAGCATGGTGAAAGCCAGACAGCTTATTTGATATTTTAAATATCTGGTGAGCTTTGCAAGACAGGTCTGAAAAAGGATTTATTTCTTAGTACAGATCATAGTTCATACTAATGGTCAGGCTTTAAATTTGGGATTAATTTAGATCAGTTACTTCTAAACATATTTTTGTTGTGCTGTGTATCGTTAGTGATTAACAGGTAGACATTGATTGGCTGGAGTACTGACTCGTATCACAAAATTTCATCTGACAATGGAAATATTTGAGTATCCATACAGCAGAACTATAGATCATTTAACTGAGGTAAAGGCTGTGGTTAATCTCAAATATCTATACTTACAAAAGAGGGAAAGCTTATCTTTTTTATTTCAGAGATAAGCTTTTTATTTATGTATCACATAAATTTACTTTGGTGTACTGTTCCAGACTAACGGAAAGAAACTTGCAGATCTATTGAATATACATATATATATATAGAATATATATAAATATATATATATTAAAAATATATTAAAAGACATGTATATTGCTGTCAATCTATGCACCAGTTTGGGAGCACCCCTAACTATTTAGATAAAAAAATCTTGACTTCAGCAGGATTTAAAGTCTGGGTTAGGCAGGTTTTTAAAGCAATGCTGAACAGAGGACTTGACTTGAGGGCATAAGATTAAGATGATTTTTCTGACAGTTTAATTCCATTTGTTCACAGACCTGCATCTGACAGTCATTTTTTATCAACTTCACTTTCCAAAAGTAAACAAAGAAAAACATCTGGAAAGTGTTGCTTGCACGCGATGCTCAGCAAAACTTTTTGTTTTTTCAGTGAAGATCAGGTTCACAGATCGACATTTGCCATGAACATTTTGATTGTACTGATTAGCACATGTTGTGGGAAATGCCTGCATTTTTATGTAGCCTGAGGAGAGCTTAATACATTGCAGGTACTACCTAGGCAGAATGCAGTAGAATGAAAACAATAATAATAATTCACAGATATTCAATTATTGCCTAACACAACATTACACACATTTTTATGGATACTTATAACTAGAACAACACAAGCTCATTAGCAACTGGAGAAGTATTTTAAATTATTTTATCAGAATGATTAATGCTACTCTTCCAATCTTATTGAGGTCAAATGTGTACATGCATTTATGTGAAAAAAAAAAATAGCTGAGTTCTGCAAAAATAAACTTGTTATGTCACCTTGCTTACTGAATTCTCCCTCTTCCCCACAAGCAACCTCTGTGCTGTAGGAGGAACAAGGTCATACCCACTGAGTCTTAAAAATACAATTTGTAAACCTTCTATGTACATAGCTCTAATGGGAAGGGGAAGGAGATCCTGAGGACTGTGGAGTCTATTTCTGCTTTCATGTCATGCTAAATTGCCAAATAAAGCATCCCTGGAGGTGCCCCATGGCTCCAAAGATGCCAGGTGCCCTTTTTTTTTCCCTCTATTCCACATTTTTAGCCTTTGACCTCCTTCCTTCCTTCCTTCCTTCCTTCCTTCCTTCCTTCCTTCCTTCCTTCCTTCCTTCCTT
>VYXC01010850.1:524-46976 GCA_013397175.1 Platysteira castanea | reverse complement strand
CTTCCCTTCCTTCCCTTCCTCCCTCCCTCCCTCCCTTCCTCTGTTCCTTCCTTCCTTCCTTCCTCCCTCTCTTTCTTTCTTTCTCTGTCTTTGTTTTCAATTTTTCATTTTTTTTCTGCCTCAGAATTGCACTTATTTTTCTAGATTCTGTGTTCTTGCTATTTTCAGGCAGATTTTCCTTTTTTCAAGGTGAGCCTTAACATTGTCCTGCAGGTTGAAACTTAGATACACTGGAGCCAGAATAAGAAAAACAAACACAAGAAACAGTGACTGCTATATATATTAAAAAGGGGTTGTACATGCTTCACTCTGAAGGTTATGTCAGCACAGACCAAGTGGCATTTCTTTCAAAAGCTTCTTGAATTTGTGCTCTCTTCAACAGGAGAGGTTCCATTATTTAGTGTACTTCCACAATAGGACAGCAGTCCTTGCCACAGCCTCTGACTGATGCAGCAATGCAATTGCTCAGTGATAACTCTAGATACCACCCAGCACATTGATATAGGCTTGTTAAAATCTGGAGAGTTTATTTCAGTAACTGTATTTCTTGCACTTGCTTGGCGTATCTAACTGACATAGATTTTCCCCCCACTGTTACCAAATTTCTGGGGGTCCAAAAGAGTATGTTTCTTCTAAGTCAGAAGTCAGATCCTCAGTATTTATGTTTTAAGATAAGTGTCCATGCTGCAGAGACATGTATGACTGCAGCGAGCTTACATGTCCCCAAGTCATCTTTCAGAGAACCTCTGAATGCAAGTGGCCATGCTGCAGGACAGTTCTCCCTCTCTCATTCTCCTGACCAGCTGGACACTGGTCATCCTTGAGCTGAATAATATGGCATTTTTAGCACTGTACTGTGCCTGAATCCTAAACTCTCCAGAGCAGCACTGTAATTAGTGCAGGATCAGTGCTGTGCTAATGTTGTCCCACACATGACTAATCCAGCCAGCCAGTTTTCAGTTCAAAGCTTGCTTCTTACAGCCAGAGGAGTTCAGTGCATCTCAACATTTCCATCTACACCTGCCCTAAGTGCTTCCTCAGTGTCACTGGCAGGTTTTTCATGCTCCGTGTTGAACTCTGTACTGCCAGCAGCTGCACAGACACCAGCCTGAGCTAGCTGACAGCCACACAGGGTACAGCTACAAGGTGACGGTCACACCTTTGGGTTTCAGTGTCAGCACACCCTATGCTGGCAGCAGTGAGAAAGGAGGTGACATGAGGCAGAAGCCAAGAGTGTTACCCCCTTCAAACCAGCTTTTACAGTGTGTGAAACTGGCCTAAAGAAGAGTTTGTTTTCAAGGTGAGAGGTATACAAAATGAACGTTTATGCTGATTCTACAATTCCTCCAGTCTTCCTTAAGGCACGGATTTCGGTTAAAATGGCTTAGTGATACTATCCATCAGAGGGTTCAGCCTTTGCAGTATGTTTCACAGTAGTCCCTAGGTTTGACTCACTAACAATATATCATTTTAGTATTGCTTTATAGTCTGTTGTCAGCTGTATATTTATCATATTTATTTATTGGGAAAGAATGTGTGAAATTTCTAATCATCAATATTGTATTGAATGTAGCCAATAGAAACTAAATAAAGAGGCATATCAGTGAAAGGAATATCATCGAAGTAGTCATCAGGAAGTGTTAAAATTAGCTGTCAATCTTACCTTATATACCTTATCTTATCTGGTAAACTTCAAGTTAAGTGACAAAGTTAGAAATTGCTCACACACTGACTGATATTCCTAAGGTTGGAAGTGTTAACAATGCTCAGAGCAGGGGAACTGTCCACCCTTTCCATGGCCTTCAGGATCAATGATCTGCATGACAGACGTTTTACTTTTTGAAGTTTAAATCTTAAGCAATACATGTGTTGTAGTCACTACTGCACAAATACATCAGAGCCAAGTTTAAAACATCCTGTTAAAGGACCTGTACTAGATCAGCTGTAGTAGAGAGTAGAAACAGCTGGACCTCTGTGTGCACTATAAGTCTATAGGAGAAGCAAAATAAATTAGCAAGAAACCTGGTCCACACTGGTGTCACACAATGTATCCCCAAGAGGATACTGAAACTTTGCTAGAGTAAATATAGTTTAGGTGTGCTGGTGTACCTTCATAAAGAGTCAAAAAATGTGAATCTCCAGCAAGTACTGAATAGGGTCTTCAGTACTGATTTGAACAAAAAAAAACAAAAAAAAACAAAAAAAAAAACAAAAAAAACCCAACCAAACAATTAATTAAGCAATGAGAACACTGCCAAAAGAAAGCATAGAATAAGATATTAAGTGCTGTGTGGAATCAGATCTACCTTGCTGTAAAGCTACAGAACATCAAGTACACCAGAACTTCTAGCTGAATTATGATGGGTCCCTGGCCAAAGCTCTTTGCTACTCTGATACAATAGGAAGGTGTAAGGTGACGAAAAACACTGAGTTGCCTGGCAGGAATCTCCTTTTCTAGTTAAACAGGGGTAAGTTTGGAAGTTCCTCATATAGAAAACTCCAGAGTCTTCCTAGGAACTTGCTTCATTACATGATCAAATTAAATTTGAGAAAAAATAGGATTATAATTTAAGAGGTAAGAAATGTGTCTCTGTCTAGTTTCAATAACTAGAAGAAAATTTTTCTAGAAATTTAACTTAGCTTTCACCTGTACTCATAGCTGTGAACAAGGGTATCATTGATCTCCCAGAGATACACACCAGCAACTTCACAATTTCTGCTTCTTCACCTCCTCCTCCTTTGGGTCAGTATCTTGTAGACGAGAATGGACAAGTGTCTGTTTACATGGTGGAAACAGGATGGAGCAAATCCACACTCAGAAGAGTCATTTCTCCTGGGGAACCAGCTCCTCCTAGCTCAAAACTCAGCTTTCTATGTAAGATAACCAATATTAGTGCTTTAAAAAATTTTGAATCAGTCCCCTTTATTACTAAATAGATGAAAAACACCACAGTTGCTTTTATATTGTCATTGCATATGGCAAATAACTCTATTAAGCTAGCCCTATAAATAATAAATCTGTAAATTGTTTCCATCACCACAAATGCATGAAAAAATCTTGAAAGAAAAATTAAATCAGAATTGTGATCCTTAATGAATAAATGCTTCATTCTAAACACATTATTCTAGAAAGCCCTTTTTATTTTAACATTCTAAAGTTCTTGTCTGCATTTCCCTGTCCTTAACAGCAAGGTGCATCCATCTAACACTGTTTTGTAAGGAAGGATTCTTCTCTGCCAACATTAATAAGAAAATCTAATTTCTCTTTCTTCCTGTTAGAGCAACCTGTTTGAAAAGTTGAGTTTTGAGGTAATCTCAAATGGAATGCTCCTCTACCAGTCAGATTTCTTTTTTGGATGATGAAAGATGAAGGTAACTAATAAATCTGTCTGATATTCTTTTTCTTGCAAAAGAATAAATTCCCTGAATTTTAGTTTTGTTTCAAATGGCCTGAAATTTTCACAATATAGTTTTGTTTTGTAGGGCCAGCTGGGGGAGAAACTCTGAATTCACACAAGAGGCTATTCTCTTTTCTCAAATGCGGATATCACTGTTGGAAGTACTCATAGATACACAGGTGTAGAGTTTCCTGAGGAGATGAAAAATGTGTGCCCAGTTCTGTATCCTGAATGCCCAGCATTTCAACATTCCTTTTCCAGTCATGTACCTAAACTTCATGCTGTAGAGCACTTGGGATCCTTTAAAACATTTGGACATCTTTGCTCCGCTTTGCATAAAACATAAACCATTGTCAGTAATGAAGTGGGGTTGCACAGCTTTGTGGCTGGAATAGTCACCAAAGGTGGATGAGAACTCCCTGCCTGGCTGGCTTTGCTGAACAGCCTGACCTGCGGTGACAGTGTCAGGGTACTTCTGGTAACAAATAAATAACTACTTCTTGCTAAATGGAACAGTTGCACCAGCAGTATCTGCCTCAAGCCCAGGATATTTAGCTTGGAAAAAGCATATGACTGTCTTTTCTCTTGGCATGGAGTACCCCTTAGGGAAGGGAGGGAACAAAAGAACAGATTCTGATTCTCTTGAGTAAGCGTTCTCATGGTTCAGCACTGAGATAGCAGGGCAACATCTCTTGGGTTTTTTTACTTGTCCCATCATTTTATTTGACTCTACATTCTGAAGAAGGAACAGTTCTGCCATGTTGAACTCCATGACTTTTCTTGCTGTGGTGTAAAGCAAGTCAACATATTTTAAAAGCATTTTCTTCTAGACCAATTTAGGCTGTTGAACTAGAGAATTATTCACACAGCCCTATTAAACAGATTGGCAGGTCTAAACAACTAAATTACCTGATCTTTATTTGGATAAATGTGAGTAAAACTGTGCAGAATCAGGTTCTATGCTAGGACAAGTCCTGCAAAACTAAAGCTGTAGCTAACATGATTTATTTCAGGAGAGTGGAATAGAAAATTTCATCTCAAGAATCTGATTAGCATGCAAATGGGTGGTAGTGACACTGACTGAGGTGAAAAGCTGGTTCCATGGAGAAAATACCAAAATTATTTACTGTACACCCATATGGAATCTTCACAGGGAGGTGAGTAGTTTCTTTGATTTTTTTTTTTAACATAGGTATGAAACAGGTTTACCATTAGTCTTCAAACACTGCTGCATCCTGCATATCCTTTGACATTACAAAACAGTTTTAAAGATCCGAAGCTAAAACAAAAACTCAAGGTGGACAGATAAGCAGGAGATAGCCAGATGTCACCCATGTTTCTCTTTCTTTTCTCCACTGCTTTCATTCTTGTTAATGTGTTTACTGTATACATACCATATTGATGTATTTTGATTAATCATCAAAAAGAGGACTGGATCTTACGCTACACATTCCCTGAGATGAAATTTCAACTGGTTAACAGCCAGTAGATATTTGGTCGAAGGATCGTTTCCAAGAGAAACAACAGTGTGAGATTTCCTCGCAGAAGTCCTTCAGTCTCGCTTTTCTGCCTCAGAGAGATAGGAATCGCCTATCCATGCATTAGTTAGCACATTTTTTTTCTTCTGTTTTTCTTCTTTCCATTTTTTCTTCCTCCCACAATATAGACTGAGTTGAAACTGTAGCTCTGTTTAGAAAACTCGGGTCTTAGCATCTCCCTGATGCACTTGACTGCACTTCAACCACAACTCTTCATGTCCTGGTTTTCCTTCTAAGTTAAGATATGGTTTCATAATGGTGAAATGACACCAAATGGTTTTAGGCACACCATGTATTATCTCACACTGTGCAGAATCAACCTCAGCTGGCCATTTCAGCACCTTTGCGTTTCCAGAGAAGTGCAGAGGGACCATATTGTTGATAACTGGAGTCCATTAGTAACTTGGGAAAGCATCAGAAAGGAATTTCTGTTGCACAACACAGAAAGGATGGGTCACGTTTTAAAGACCAGGATCAGCAAAGTGAATTTAGTTACAGAATCTCGAGTGATTCTGTATGCAGGTAAGTTCTTAAATCTGTATATTTATCCTTGTTAAAATATTTATTTAACCCCTTGGTCAGTTCAAAACCAAGTGTAGGAGGAATCAAAAGCAAGAAGGAAAAGCGACTATCCTTTTTCCTTGGAGAGCTCCCTAACTCAATTTTCCCCACAGTGCCATATTAACAGTGTGCACTTCTGCATATTTTCTTAGCAAACTTTGAGACTACCACAAAATGTATAAAGAGGCAATGTTATAACAGCAATGTGACCTCCAGAAAAGGCTTTCTATCTCCTGGGACCTTTTTTTCCTCATCAATACAATGATATATTTACATTAGGAGACTATAGCTGTTTCTTCATTTTTCAAGTTCCCCTCATCAATATCCATAGGAAAGTCTCAGTTTCTTTCAGTGAGTGTTGACATTTCTCTCTCAAGAGGCAATCACTCTGTGATCTGCTCAGTCCCACATGGACCTGAATTCTGCATTCAGTGATTAGGGTGAAAGCTGTAGCTGTGTTCAGACTAAGTAAGTGAGTTACATGTAGATATTTTCTATGTATTTCAGCCTTGAATTACCCCCTGATTAGCCCTCTAAACACAGAATACACCAGACTTTGTGCCAAAGCCCAACCCAGGAGTCCCAGTGTAATCTGAAAAACTATAGGTGTCCCTGCCTTGGCTTGTTAACATCAAAGGACTGACTTAACCAAAAGAGGGCTCCTTCATAGTAACTCTTCTTGTGAATCCTTGGTTTCATATTATTTGGTTTCATCATTAGTCAGAGAACACGTGCTCATTGTTCATTTTTGTCAGTCTTAACCTCCAACACAGAGAAAGAACCAAGTCTTGTATTTACTTTTTACTCCTTCCAAAATTAAGAAGGTTGGAGCTATTAGTGTTAAAATTTTACATTTCCTATTTTGGTTTGTTTTTTTTTTTCTCATGTAATACCACATGAATTTATACAAATATATACGCATGTATCTTCTGGAATAAAATTAATGCTCAAAAGTCTTTTTTAGTTAGCCAGGTGGTATTAAAAACAACAACAATAACAAACCAAAAAAACAAGGAAGACTTGCCTTTGTATTTATGAAGCAAAATAATGTTATTGAAATCTCAAGCTATTATATTACCTGTCTTATCTTCTTCCAATATGGAAAATTGATTGACTAATTAAGAGTGGTATTGAGGATAAGAATATAAGTTAGTGGATATAGTTAACAAGCTTTGATGGATGATGCAATTCATATTTTTCTTACTAAAACACAGCTAGAAATAAAGTCTCCAGCTTTAGTATACCATAATGGTAGTTCATGAATAACCTGTTTTCTCACATTAATTTTAAACTGGCAGGCTTCCATTATATAATGTTGACTTTGGAGTGAACTCCTTCAAAGCTCTCTTGAAGGCATTAACTTTAAATTTCAAAACTGCTGTAGAGGAAAAGAGATATTGGATCTCCTTGGAATAGTTATGC
The DNA here is from genome assembly GCA_013397175.1 of Platysteira castanea. Classification (NCBI taxonomy): domain Eukaryota; kingdom Metazoa; phylum Chordata; class Aves; order Passeriformes; genus Platysteira; species Platysteira castanea. The sequence goes on along the minus strand of VYXC01010850.1, from coordinate 40,057 downwards.
TGTGAGGGCAATGTTGTTATTGCTCCTGGGTTAGAATCTGTGCTGAGAAGGCTTAAAGCCTGTTGGGAACATCTTGCATTTGGACTGAGCTGTCAGTACTCTCTACTCAGAAACTGCTGTAGAAAATGAATAGAGTACCATCTTCATCAGTAATAATCTGTCCGCAGTACTAAAAGTATGGGAGGGCAAAAAACTGTGAAAGTGTTCACTACAAGTAAATCAGTAATTAGAAGCAGAAGTGTGAACTTTTTTGCTTTAAAAATTTACACAGTAAAGTGATGAAATGGCTATCCTAATTTTTTAATCATTTTAGGAAATCTTGATATAACTGCTAAAGGAAGAGCCCAAAAGTCATCTTTGAGGCTCAAAAACTGTTTTTTGAACCTTTTACTAGGTGTATTTGGTGTTTTGCAAATTGAAGACTGCAGGCAGCATAAGTGACAGCACTCAGAACATGTGGGTACAGTACTGGCGTTGCTGCAATATCTCCTCAGAACTCCCTCTGGTGCACCAACCAGCACTGGGACAGAAGACTCTGCAGAGTTCCTGAGGGTGACATTTACTGAACTGGCTGTAGACCAAGAGGCAATAAGACCACACCACTTTCACTTAGAAAGCTGCTAATTAGACCCCCCAAAGAAGAGTTTCTTGGCTTGGGGTCAGCCCTAGGCTGCACATCTGTGTTGCTGGGGCAGGCCCAAGCTACCGATACTCATATATGGCACAGCATTATGCACCCTATCGGTCTGGGTCTTGCATGAAGGTTTCTTCATCACACTTTGTGACATAATGTGAGTATTTTCTGAGAGCTCTCTGATTTAAAGGGAGCTTGACAATGCTCAACCACCATAGCATTTTAGACATCTTTGTGTCAAACAAATATTAACATCCATTGCCTGTTGAGTAACTCTTAAAATATCATTATGTTAGTATTCTACAAATTCAACTTTCCACACTTATGTAGCAAGCTTTTTTCTTCCCCATCAAAAGCAATATCAAAAGGGTTTCCTGTGCAATCCCAAGCGAATGGCTAGTGGTAGAAGCAATGCAATATAAGGTCCAACAGGACACTGGAAATCTCAGGGCTTAACGTCAGTAATGCTGGGTACTAAAGTCTTCCCTTAGTTTTTTTTCACTTAGTAGCTATGCTCGAGTTTGCAGCACAGGCAACCTTCAAAAAGCTGGAAGGTCAGGGAAGCCCTCCTAAAAATTCTCTTCTGTGCTATTGAACCTCCTCAGAAATAAATACTTTAACAATACAATATGCTGTTCCAAGGTGTTACTAGTGCTATAGGGGTTTACAGATATTCTTTGCCAATTAAGTTTGTCAGAGATTGAGACTTTCTAACACAACTGCAAAAACTGAGAACAGGCCTGCTGTAGCTTGCCATAAGAGAAGTATCTACTGTCTGCAGAAAACTGACTGTGTGGCTTAAAATGTGGGGGAGGAGGGATTCTGAAGAGGGAGACTAGGGATAGTTTCTTACAGAGAAAAAAATGCTATATAAAAAAATACTGTAATAAATGGGAATACAGAAAGAAAGAAAAAAGAACAATCCAGTAGGGCATAGATAAAAAAAACCCTAGCACGTATTTTAGACACAACCTGGCAGGAAAGAGAATACAAATGTGCCAAAATTAATATACTGCAGCAGAATGCCAGTTTTATTCTGCCCATTCATCACTACATATGTTTTTATATCATGTTGATAAAAAAATGGTGCTTTTCTGGGTTCAGTGATACTCCTGGAGGAAAGTAGAACTGGGGACAGAGAAGTCTGAATAATCAAAACATGGGAGATGAAAAACATTTGCTAAGCCCATCTCTCATGTTTTGGGAGGAACACAACTGCTGGGGAAACCACTCTCAAAAATATTTGCTAATGACTGTCTCCAAAGGCTTTCTGGACAAGGTGGCCCTTTGTGCAGAAAAAGATGGAGCTGCAAACTCCACCCTGCCCTGCTCCGTCTGAGCATATACTACCCAATCCTGCTGCATATTTGATTGTGGACACATGTTGCCTTCTGGCTCTCCCTTCTTCCCCTTTAGATCTCACTGCTCCCTGACATCTTTTACAGCTGCTGTTGTGATTGATGGCTCACTTCAGTTAAAATTAGTTTTCTTAAACTGTTAGACATAACACATGTAGTATAATTCCTGTCTTAGTCTGTTTCTTCCTAACATAGATTAGGAAGCAATCAGGCAGGTGCATCAGATGGCAAATCTAGAGAGAAAATTACACTGGAAGGGGTTAGACCAGAAAGAGATGAAGAAGTCCACGAGCCACAGCCTCCTCAGCTTTCAGGGGCAGCACAGTGTCTTAGACTACATAAACCCAGCAATTTCCCACCCAGCCAGTCCTTTTGGTCCAGCTAGCTCATTCTTGAGTGTCCATCACAAATAACTGCCCTTCAGCTGCACTGTACAACACCTGATTTGTATCACGTATCAATCACTCAGCGATGGGAGCCAACTCAAGATTAAACACAAGATATTTTCCATTTGTTTCCAGTCTGTTATCCTTCGGTTTATCACCAAAGAGTATAGCATATGGTAAGCCTTTAATTTTATAGTTAAGAGGCAATTGAAGAAAATAATCTGTAGATGAAGGTGCCAATCTGAAAAGTCAAACCTAGTGATATGCCAGGATTTGACTTCAAGATGGAGGATCTCTAGATTTAAAACAATCTCTAAAACCTGAACTTTTGGAAGGCAAGATTGAAAGTGTTGACAGTAAAGCAGTTTTCCATCAGAATTACTCATAACTGTCAAACAGTTACAGGCTTGGTTTGAACAAATGTCTCTAGAAAAGAGCATGAATTTGGTGAAAGTTTCTCTGATTGTCTGCTTTGCTATGTGTTATTAAAAAAAGACAGCTTTGGAATTTCCTCAAAACCAGATGATTTATTAAACAAGAGGAAATTCGGGATCAGTTACATAAAATAAAAATATATTAAAATAAAATATAAGTCCAGGCACGGTAATAAAGACCCTTTAGCCGAACCAGCTAAGAGCCTCAGAGCAGCAGCCCAACAGCACTGTGTTAGCTTTAGCTAACCTNCTTTTAACATATGGATAATTAAAAATGTAACTAAATATTACAAAACTCACATTTTGAACATATAAACTACTTTTATCAGGAAGAACAGAGTTTAACAGTAATTATTTTGGTAACTAAGTATTTTACGTAATCATAATAATGATAATCATCGTTGATGATCTTTTTAATATAATTAGCTAAACTTTTAATTAGGCACGCTGAATGATCATTGGTTTTAAATTCATAACTTGAACAGGTAAACTACTTTTTAACAAGAAACATTAGGATTTTACACTAACGATCCTTCTTTTAATAACTAGAATAACTGTTTTTAATTACTTTAACTCATAAATTATATAAACTTAAACAATTAACTATGCAAAAGTCAATTAATACCAGTTCATAAATGACACTATGAGGCAGTCTAAATCTGAGGCAGCCAACTACAAGGCTGTCTCTTCAGGAAGAAAACTGGGTTTTTGTTCTTGTGGAGAAATTTGCGCATGGGTGCACACATGGAGGCTGTGTGGGTCCCAGTCAGAATAAAACCAAATTTCAGAATATTTTTCATACACAATGAAATTATTTTTCACAGAATTCCTTTGGTGTGCAAACTCAGATGCCAAGATCCAGTCGCTGAGATGCCAAGACCCAAACAGTCCTGTGTGAGCAGACTAGGGCCTTGGCAGGAGAAGGGGAACCTTTTATGAAACACATGTGGTGGTAAGTATCAGAAATTGGTAATGGCTACTCTGAGCACATCCTATATTCCCATCTCCTTATAATTCATTGCCAGAGTAGAGATGCAGCACATCTCTCTACTCTCCACGTGTATAAACATAGATGTAATATCCTACCCAAAATTTTTGCCTTAATTTTGCATTGCAAGTTCTGACTTCTTTTTAGGGCATTCTCTGGCATTAATTATACTCTCCCTGTATATAAATGACTCACACACTCGTAGGAAGAAAAGAATTCTATAAAGACCCCAGACCACAGTTCTGTCCTGAAAATGTAACATTTTAAATAACATAGTTAATATGATTTGAACATTTTGTGAAAAAAAATTAATATATGACAGCAAAAAAGAAATCCTGAAAGCTCTTTCCTCTTATAAGCCATCTCCTTCAGAAATAATAGCAGTGTTTTCATTATGGTTTTAAATCCATCCTCTATAAGCTACACTACAATTTGGAAAAGACTAAAGAAACTGAAGATGTTTTTAGCCATGATTTTGAAACAAAAAACCCTCTAATTAAATATGTCTTATTCTAACACTTGCTCTAACAATAAAGGACTTGTATTTTTACAGTGGCTCAAAACTTCATGCATTCACAATGGAATTGTGTAAATTAGAGATATAAATTAATAAAGCAAACTGTGAATTCAAGGTTAATAATAATTCCAAGTCTGTCCATCATGACTTGCAGGTGAACCATTGTGGTCTCAGAGCTGATCACTTGGCCCACACTTTAAAATATTTTCCCACTGGTTTTGCTACTTTTTAGACCCGTTCTACTCTGGTACTATTCCTTTTGGTAACCCTTCTGGAGTTCTTACTATGTCACTTAGCATATGTGCATTTTAATGCCACTGAAAAGCTAAGGATTCTATATGAATCTGATTTACATTAAGTTACTTTTTAATGACCTCGTTAGCATTCCTTCTTTGTCCTTCAACAGTGACTATTTAAATCAAAATCTTTTTGTTTTAATGGAGTGCTGTCAAAGAGATGGGAGGACTTTGGGTTCTCTCCAGATGTACTTTGGGAAAAAAAGGTCAGTGCTACTGTAGCTAGGTTGCAGAATTCATGGAACCATAGAAGGGTTTGGGTTGGAAGGGGACCTTGAAGTCCAGCTAGTTCCAACCTCCCTGCCATGGGCAGGGACACCTTTCACTAGACCAGGTTGCTTAGAGCTCCAGGGATGGAGCATTCACAAGTTCCCTGGGCAACTTCTTCCAGTGTCTCACCACCCTTAAGGTAAAGAATATTTTCTTTATATCTAATCTAAACCTACTATCTTCCAGTTTGAATCCATTCATGATTGGCTTTCTGGGCCAATTAGATATCTACCTGCTTCTTAATCACCCCAGCTGATAGGTTACCATTACCTACTACTGCTGAAGTAACTTTTTCTACTACTTCTCCCATCAAGGGAATAACCTCTTAAGTACAACTGTGGGGCAATGAAGTCTGCAACTCACAAGTTAGAATCACCTCAGCCTGTCTGTTGGAACATGAATTAAGTCCAGAACTAAGCAGCTGACCATACCAGTTCAGTTCAACATTGTCTTCAACAGACACAAACTCTCTAAGTCACTATTTTCTCATAAAACATGAATCTCTAATCCAAAATTTGGATCCTCAAAACCTTTACTCAGCTTCTGCCTGGCTCTATGGATACATGCATGCTTTAGAGAGAAACAGTTTCCCCTCTGTGAAACTATATACGTGTGCCTGAATGGAAGCTCCTGGGGATGATAATGCTGAGGAAGTAGTTGCCATAATACAGCAGGATGCATATAGCAGATGTTCTTCTCCCAGTGATCCACAACTACCAAAATTCCTTGCACCGATCTTGGCAGTACTCTGTACTCTCTCCTCTTTGTCAGTAGTTGGTGGCTAGACATTTATCCAGAAAATGAAAACCCAGAATCAATTCCGTCTGATAGCAGGAATGTCTACATCTTTCCTTCCAAAGTAAAGATCACCACCAAGCCCACAACAGGTGTGTGATTTACCTAATCTTTAGCATCCTGTCATAGGAAAATTCAGTGTGGGCTGGGAGAAAGAGCAGAGCAATTGGAACTCAAAAGCATACCTTGCATACTAGCCTAGAAACTCATTCTTTTAAGGTTTGTTCAAACCACTGAATAAATTAGGAGAAAGGGCTGTCAAAAGTACTTCCCAAATTTACTCAAATGCTTGGCCAAAAGCTCGACCAGTTGTGATTTTGGATATTGTCCCCGGAGCAGCAGGCAGCTTCAAGCTGAGACCAGAAATAGGAGAAAGGAACTTTTTTCATCCAGGCAAAGCTGTCTTAGGTGGCTGGATAATTATTAATTGCTCTGGTTCACCCAGGCCATTGTGATTTTTGTTTGCCTCAGGAAAAACTATAGTCTCCTTCAGGCTGTAAACCAAACCAAGCCTCTTTGTTATGTCCTTGCTTGCAGTTATTTTGTAGGACAAAAACTGTGGCACTCCCCACTCTGAGTACACTGCAGTTTGTTAGCTCGAGGGTTGCAATGTGTCCTGGGTGAAATGTATTAGCTGAAGTTACAGTTCCAAGGAAGACTGCCATGTCTGCATAAATTTACAGTTATTTTTTCTAAATGTGCTGTACAGACAGACTTTGATATTATGATCTGTTTTCAATATTCATCTTTTCTTTTCAAAATGTCTAAGCAGAGGGAGGCCTTCACGGTTAAGATTACAGCTACATTTGGACTGATTTTAAATGAATAATGGAGAGTATGTATCATGTTGTCTGGGAATAATGTTAGAGCTACTGAAAACTGGGGCTTCTGACTCACAAGATTTTTAGTGCTATTATTTAATGACTGAGTTCCAGGGAGACAAAGAACATCTTCCAGCTGAATCTGAGTAACTGCAAAGTCAGGCGTGAAAGAGGCTGAAGCAAAGACAGCTCAGCACAGCACAGTGCTTTAATCTATCTTTTACAACATTCGCTAGAGAACTCTCAATCTGTATCACTACATCATTCCTGGATTTTTTATTTTGAGAACTACCTAAAACACACTGGCAGCCTAAAGTACAAGGATCATTGATTTTTGCTAACCTAGCTGAGGGCTTTAGGCTACAGAATTAGACTACTAAATCACAGAGCACTAAGCTCTATACCTGCAAGACACTGCACCCCTTTTATATAAGAATTGTATAAGTTTTCTGACTCAGAACCTCTTGTGCAGGGATAACAATTTTTTTTTTTTGCCTGAAGAAGGGCCATGACAAGGTCTTTTCATGATAGGCATAGTACAGATCCTTGGCACAACAGGCTGATCTAGCAAGTTTATAATAATAATGTTAGATGAAAAATACTGTTTCTTGATTGGTAAAAATATATGAGATTTTGGAATAAATGTCAAAATAAAAAGACAATCTTCTTTTGAAAATGGATCTGTTTGGTTCATCATACATCATAATAGTTTCGAGAATTATATTTTTATTTTGACTTTTAAATATAAGTTATTAATATTTCACTTAGTAATATCATGAAGCCCAGGTCCTTTTCCAGTAAAGAATAGAATCATTACATTGGAAAATATCAGCATTAACTTCTCAAACTTTTAGCAATTGTAGTTTCTGAGACAGGACATTTACTAACAATAAAACAGTTTTCAATCACTGTGGAAGGTTGCAAACTGCCTCTGCTTTAATGCACTGAGTACCTATATCTAGTTAGAGAACAACTCCATCGAGGACTTAGACCACTTCTCTCTTACCAAAACCACAAGTTCTTGAAAGATCTATAAACTTTTCCACAAGTCAAGCCCACACACAAAGAAGAATGAAAAGCAAGAAGTGGATTTTAGAACAATTGGGTAATATTCTAGATCTGACAGCAGAGCTGAGGGTGAGATTGCACAACAGAATTTGGAGTCACTAACATCAGCAATGAAGCACCACTTTGAGAAAGACATGGTTTTGGTGACCATTTTTATTTAAAAAGCCCAACACTTGAAAATGAGTTTTATTCACAACAGCTGTCCTCTGAATTTAAAAAACAGTCTTCCTCAAGTGATCAGCATTTTAATCTTTCCTTAGTAAACATTGGTAAATATCACTGAGTGCTTCAACAGACGGTAGAGTGGCCTTGAGTTTTCAGGAAATTAAATGGAATTGATAAGCTTTTTTGTAGGGAACTGTGAGAAAGACTGACAGCACTTTTAATAAGAGTGAGATACAGCCTTCGCAGCTTGACAAACACCGTTACAAAAAAAGCAAAAGAGAATTACATATTTAGGGTAATTGGTAAAAGAGACCCCATTGCCACTTATAATCTGTTCCAGTTGCATCTCACAGATTCACAGAATATTCTGAGATGAAAAGGACCCACAAGGATCATTGAGTCCTACACTTAAGTAAATGGCCGATATGGGGATTGAACCCATGAATTTGGTGTTATTAGAACAATGATTAGTACCATGCTCTAACCAACTGAGCTGATCTCAGCTCATTAGTGATGGAAAATTCATAGCTCCAAAATGCCTGTGAAATTATATGGTGGTCTTGGTTCAGTTCCTTGTGTCAGTATGGTGGTCAGAAAGCACACCTTGCCTCCAGGCAGGTATGGCACTGCCTTGGTGAGGCACACCTTGCTCAAGGGGGAGCAAGTCCCAAGGGCTACTTGGCTGAGAGGATAATACAGCTGTTATTATCTTTCATAGCCTTTGTCAGTTTTTCATTTAATGGTATTTTAGCAATCCCTTGAGAGACACCATACCAGTTCTCTTGACCAATCCAAATGATATGTACTTTAAGGAAAGGTTCCTCTCCTTCCAAAATATGCAGTTTTGTTTATTGCACAGTCTAACCCCTTACTCATTGGATTTTACTACATAAATTCTATTCCAAGTGTAAATTTCCAAATATAAGCTATACCAGAATTTAGACTGCAATCCCATGCTACTCTGGCTTCACTGTATTTATAACATTCAGAAATAATTTCTGTTATAAATCATTACTTTAAATGGTTTTTATTTAGTGTCAAAACAAATATTTCGGAAGTGTGCTCAAATTTGATAAAGTTTCAAGAATATTGTATTTTATTTATGAATAAAAAATTTGTATATTTCCTAAACAACAGAGACCTAACTCCAATTCTCTATGAAAAACTGTAGTGCACTCCATTGCACCTTAGTTCAGGAACTGACAAGTTGTACTCTTTACAAAGTAATAATAATGGATATGTACATGATCAGCTATCTATACTGTATATTTTATAATATAATATTATTATATTTTAATATAATTATAATTATAATATATTGTATATTTTAGATATGATTTGACTTGCACATGAATGTACTGGCATCTTCAGTGCAGGAAAGTGAAGTCAGCATACATTGATCAGTTTTGAAGTGTTTACATTGCCTAATCTTGAACACTGTCAAAATATATAAAGTGGTTTTACAGTGGCCTAGATTCTTAGTAAGGTGGTAAATGTTAAATTAACCATATTGAGATAATTTGACGGCAGTCTTTCTACATTAAATTTTTTTTAAAAAATCTTAACTAAGCTTTCCCCTTTATTTAGTTTTGACGATTTCCTATTCATGCATAATATAGGGATACACACACACATATGTTCTTTTCAAGGTATTTTGTTTCAGGTCATCTGAAAGATTTTTAATCAGTTTGAGTTCATTTGAAATAAAAGGGCCAAACTGAGCTCAAAAATGTTTCCTCTTAGTTTTAAAGCTGCTATGTGCAAACTACACTTCAAACTGAGCAAGTGCACTTCTTCATTGTAGACAATTTCCAACTCAAAGGATAAGAAACACCATTTTCCATGTGTACAGGGCCCTGGGCACAAATCCTTGAAAATGTTGTCCTTAAAATTTATTCTGAAGTTCATTGTAGCTGCAGCATAATGCATTTATCGACATGCTTTAGTACAGTAAATGCCTTTTGGGCCATCTCATTCCATTCCATAATTGTTTTCTGGGGAAACCTTTACCCTCTACTTGATTTATGCAATACAGATGGTTGGTAAAACTTGAATTTTTATTGATGCATAGTAATATCTTTCTCAGCACCCTTAAAGAAAGTGACATAATTCTTTAAGACATAATATTACGCTTAGGAATTGCTCTAGAGGGTCATCAATCTTTTGTGAAACTCTTCCAGCACTCTGGTAGTGTTAAATAAACCATGACTAGAATGAAATTCAAAATAGTTTGAGTGATTTTTGCAAAATGTTCTCCATTTGCCAATTATGTAGCATTATATTTCATCCTATCAGTTATTCATTATTCTTTGCTAAAAATACAACAATGGCAAGGGATTTTTGTGAGTTCCAGAAGAACTACAGATGACCCACTTAATGAAAACCAGACATTATTTTATAAAACATGACAAAGTTGATAACTAAGTGATGAAAAAGGAGTATTTGTTTATAAATTTTGTTTTCTTGATAAGAAACAATATTCAAGCCCAGTGGGAAGAGTGTTTGTTCAAAGCCATTTTTTAAAAAGTTGACTGGGTCTTCTGAGCTTATGCTTAATTCACACCCTGTCCTGACGGTCCTTAGCTGGTACCAGAGTTCCAAAAGGCAAAACACAAAAGAAATTAGCATAATCTAAATATGTTGGTCTAATATCAAAAAAGGCCATTCTCATGTCAATGTTCCTTCTTCACAAATCTATTTGAAATACTTTATTTACTACCATGTTCATAACCTTGCTGTCCCACCTCATGCCAACCTTTCCTTTAGATTTATCATTTTAGCTCAAATCCTAAGTCGGGACTTTTAAATACAGTCTGAGTTCAGCAGACTAAAGCTCATTTTAAAGCATTCTAGGCATTTTTATAGTTGGGGGTGTTTTGACTTAGATTCAAACCTCAGAGGAACTTCCTTTCATGTCCCACATCCCCAGGAGCTCTGAGCCAGAGATAATGATGTTCCCCCAAGAGCCTGGCTCTACATTCTGCAGATTGAAGGCATCAGCCTGGACCTTGAAGAGTTCTTTGCCCACACAGACAGCTGAGTAAGAAACCTGTTTAAGGCTCCAGTGTGATGTTTAACATAGAAAATAAAAGCAAGGCCCTAAAATAAGTTAATAAGGTGGGTGCGTGCGAAGGCAAAGCATTGGCGTCCCGGGGTGATGTTACCAGCCCTCCTTCTTCCCGCACCGGCCGCTTGCCGCCCGAGGGCGCTGTACCTTTAAGAGGGACCCGGGGGGCGGGGCCAGGGGGGCGGGTCGGTCCCAGGGCTGTGGGCCCGACGGCCTGGCCCGTGCTTGGGAGGGAGTGCAGTGGGGGCGCTGCGCTGCTTCATGGTGGCTTGTTTTGGTGGTGTTCCTGCTAGCTGGAAAAAAGGTTTTGTTGGGTTTTTTTCATTTCCCTTCCCCTGGCCTCCCTGCCTTTCCTTCCCTTCTCTCCGGTCCAGTGAGCCCGCGGGGAGGGCCCGGCTGGTCCGAACCCCGGGGAGGGCCAAGCCATGGAGCGAGGGGAGGCAGGGGGCTGCCAGCTTCGCCTGTTGTGAGGAGGAGGACCAGCGCCGGAGGTCAACAGGTTTTCCTTCCATCTGCCCTGCTCCTGACCGCTGCGTGGATTCCGCTTCCCTTTCCCCTTGCCCGAGACTGGGGGCACCAGTTGCCTGCCCGTGTGGTTTTTTTTCCCTTCTCCGGCCATTTGTTGTATTTTGAGTTTTTTACGTGTTCTACCCTGTTTTTTTGGTTTTGTGTAAATAAACAGTTCGAGTTTTTTCAATTTTCACCTGCTGTCATCAATTTGCCTCATTGGCAGATGAAAGGGGAAGGCCCTTTCCCTGTGGAGGAGAAGCTCATTCCGTAGCGTTTCCTCCTGAAATTTTGTCTCCAAAACCAAGACAATTGGTATAACTTTTTCTTTGTCATTCTTTTTTTCTGACCCCGTAGGCAACTTTGTCCCGGTTTAACCGGGAAAAAAAAATCTTGAAGTTGCTCACAATATGTTACTTACCAACCTTATTACCATTGAAAGTCAGAACACACTGACATAGAAGAAGGTTATGTTTTAAAATACCTCCATTTTGTTCAGACTTCCCTTACTAGTTGATCTCTCACTACTGTCTCTGATATGAAGACAGAGCAGCTATGAGAGGGGACATTTTCTTCTATAGTAAAAGATGGTGTGATCATTCAGAGATATGATTAGGTGTTGTGCTTTGATTACCATGCTCACTGAAAGTCTTTAAGATGTCCTCCTTAATACTAAACATGAAAATCTAGTTTCCTAAAGTAAGTATAGTATAAGAGACAAAAAATTAAGGAAGCGTGCCAGAAACTTAGGGCAGTTTCTTTAAATTATGGAAAGGAAATAACAAAGTTTATCTCAAGTAAAACAAGCTATTTATGTTCATTGCTCGTATTAGCTTATGTCAAATCATATCTTGTGTGTTTTAAATAGTTATTTTCCATTAACAAGGCATATATTAAAAAAAAATCCTAAAAGCTCTGGCCCTTTAGTCTTTATTATCCAGGCTTTGATTCCCTGAATATATCCACATCATGCAGTGAAAATCTGCTAACATTTTAGAATAAGGCCCAGTGTAAGTGCTGGTATGGTGCAGTGTTTGGTCAGGCTATTCCCCACTGAGTGATTAAAGTGCTCTTGGGACTCAACTGAGACCTCTGCCTGTCATTTCATTGAGTGCCAACTCCTTTACATCGCAACTGAGGCATCTTTGCACCACAGTCCTTTGGAAAAACTACATTCATGCTTTTGGTGGCTGGTAGGCTGGAGCACAAGAGAATGGCTGTGGCTGGGAGACCATGCCATGAACTCAGGTCTGAGGAGAATCATAGGGAATAACAGCTGATGAGCAGACCATAGAACTGTGGGGAAGAAAAGTAAGAGCTTTATAGCTTAATAGAAATAGAAAGTTTGAGTGTGACTAGAGGTAAATGTGATGTTGACCTGCACTTGATGTGATGTTGACCTGACCAGCAACTTCTTTTTAATCTTCCAAAATATGGTTCCATAAAAATCAAATAATTCCAGTTGGACCAAACCCAAGTTTTAGTGAACTATATTTCTGTTGAATATTTGACCAGTTCTAACAGTTTATAAAATTTACAGAGACATAAGGAGTGGATTGAAGTTCACCATCTGCTACTCTACTGTAAATAAAAACTTTCATTCTAATGTTTAAAGCAAATAGGGCTGCTGTCATTACATCCCTCACACATGATTAAATCAAAAGCCTATAGCACCTGTAGAACCAACATTTTACTGCAATCCCAACATGTGGACTTGAGTCTGGGAGGGATAATCTTTATTCTTACTGTAACAGAGTAAGGCATGCCGGCACTGCAGAAGAAAAATTATTAAAAAATATTTATATGCTAAAATTTCTTCACCAGAGAGAGAGAGGATTGTCCTTTTCAGATGTACAAAAAATGACCAATAATGTATTAACCTGTTATTCACAAGAGAAGAGCTATTAGTTCACAGGCATAATTTCTTCTCTCTTAAGAAAATAAAATAATTATTTGTGGTATTCTTTTTGAAGCTGAGTTGACTTAAAAATCTCCCTTTCATGAATGGACAATGATTTTTAAAAGGAAGCTATTGAGAAATTTTTTTAAACTTGTCTCTTGTGCCTCCAAGTAATTCATCTACTTCACAAAAAAATACCTCTCTTCTCTGAAAGTCATTGCCTCATTAAAACTCATAGTAGTATGTCCTTTCTGGTTATGGCTGACTTTTTCCAAATGATAAGGGGAAAAAGCTATTTCTGTAGAGCAGCATTTTTTACCCTGGAGATTTACTTTCAAGGAAAAGTCTGAGGAGCTCATCTCACTAGAAGAGTATTCAAAGCTTGTTTGAAATACACTGTGAACTCAGTGAGTTTGGTTTAGTGTAGATGCTCTTCCTGCTTCATTATGTCCCTGATTATTTTCAGCATCATGACAATTTTGATAGTAGTCTTTCTCCAAGAAGGTGAAATACTGGTTAGACTGGTTCAAAACTGAAAACAGTTTTAACAGAGTTGAGCCTGATTTTTCACAGAAAACAGTAAGCCGTTTAAGAACTACACTCAAATTTTCAGGTAGAGACTAATGAACTCATCACAACTGGAACAGATGGCACAGCCCATTTGCTAGTCCATTAACTTTTATAGAGCACTGAAGAATCATCATGAAACAGAAGTAATCCAGAAAACAGGAAAGACTACTGAACTAGATTTAGGATGTATTTATCATTCGGATTTGATTTACAGGGTCTCTTAGTTTTGTTAAACAAAGGATAAGGATACATAAAGATTTTATATTTATATATATATATATAAAGTGGACAAGTCAAATAATGTTACAATGTAGAAAATATTTATCAGCAGAATATAAACAATCCTGAGCTGTGCACATTTGAAATAATTAAAGTTACTGTGATTAAATGGTACTTTGAAGTAAGTAAATTTCACCATGAAATCACTTTCAAGTTATTTAAGCCACTTTGTGAAAATACATAAACTACCTCTATAATTCTTTCAGAAATGTCATTCCATTTTTCAATGGAATCAAGGATAAAAGATGGCTGAACTTTCCTTTTAAGTTAAGGAAAGAAAATGACTGTTTTCTTGTGTGTAAAAATATATGACTAAGAAAACCTAGCTCATGAGAGGCTCCCCATTGTGTATTTCATGTTAAGTGTAATTCAAAGTCTCATTATAAATGTTTGACCCAGGGGCTGCTGCTTCCACTCAGTTAATATTCATTCACTCAATGAGCCACCTGAAAGACAGTAATTTAAAAGCTGCCATGGGATGCCTCACTATATGATATATTGTAAAATTATTTCTGTTTGGAGACTCCTCTGTTGTTGTGGTCAATAAGAAGAAAAGTTTATATGTAAGAATGTATATAATTTTTTAGTCACACGCCTCCATTTGTAAGGCAAAATACCTCTCACAAAGCCAATTAAGCAGTCAGATAGAGGAATCATTGTGTAAATTAACAGTAATTTCTGTGTTAACTGTCCAAAATACTTCGATAATTTTTTGCAGCATTCATTTACTAACATAATTTTTATTTGATCCAGTTAAACACAATGACTGATCACATTCAATTCTTTTTGAGGGCCCTTAAGTGAAATTGAAACCATTATAAGAGTAAATTAGAATTACTCAGAATCTAAAAGTTAGGACTGGGTTTCAAATATATTTCCTACAAATGGAAATGCTCCTTAATAAGCTTATAACCACTTCAAAGGACCAGACTTACATGACCCACATGAAACAACGGTTAAGAGTTATAAATTGAATATGATTTTGTCTTTATCTACTGTTGTGATTAGGAATGGTAGTCGCTAATGTAGCTCTCCCACCAAGACTCCAAACTACATTGCCACTCGTTCCCTCTCCCCTTACCATCACCTTTCCACCCCGGCAGGGTGGACTTGAGAACTGGACGCACAAAAGAGGAAAACCATAAGTTGAGATAAGAACAAACTACTGTAAACAGGAATGAGATAAGAAAACTATCAGTAGCAGCAACAATTTTAATAGCAAGAGGTGTAAGACAAAGAGATTATTTACACAGAAGGCCCATGACAAATAACCACCACCACCACGCTTTCTCCCCACCAGAAGGAACACTCTTCTCCTCAGAGGCCGAGCCCTTTACCCCTGTCCCTGGCAATGACATGAGGGGGTACCAAATCACATCTGGGCCTTTGCTGTGCCCCCCTCCCAGCTGTAAGAAATTAACCCTATCCCGGGCCAAAACTCAGATACCTGCACATATCTAAAATGTGCAATATCTGAACTACCCCAAAAAAAACTTCTTATATGTGAACAGGTAATCCTAAAGAATTTTACCCTATTAGGAAAGAACTTTGTCCATTTTTTTTTTTTTTTTTTTTTTTTTTTTAAGCCTAGTAGTAATAAAATCAGAATTGCAGCACCAAACACCTACTGTTACGCCTGACTTGAAAACATGCTTAAAAATAAGTAATGTAATAATGAATAATAATAAAAAGGAAAACTGGTTTCCTACGAGATCATTTCATATTTTCATCATGCCGTAATATCTTATAATATTTTCCCTAGCTAGTTACAACCTTACCATTCACCATATTTATTTGACTGCATTTATTATGAATTACAACGTGAAACTTTTAACTTCAGGGAATAAACATAGGTGGTTTTTAATGTCGAAAAGAGGCAAGGCATGAAAATTGAACTTATGAGTTGAATCTAACCTGAATAAAATCAATAAAAATCTGCAAAAATCATAACACTACTCACAAAAATAGAACTCAGTAGATAATTTTTCATTTCTAGGCAGGATGTCTCCTGTCTGGGCCATTTTAGGCAGGTATCAATAGTTCCTATCCCATCCTTCTCTACTTGTTTAGAGCAGTTTATTGTTACCCACTGTGCTGGTTTTGGCTGGAATAGAGTTCATTTTCTTCACAGTAGCTGGTATGGGGCTGTGTTTTGGATTAGTGATGGAAAGACTGTTGAGAACTCAGGGATGTTTTAGTTTCTGCTGGGCAGAATAAAGACCTTTTCTACTCCTCACCCCACAACACCAGAAGGAGGCTTGGGGTGCAGAAAGATCTGGGAGAGGTCACAGCCAGAACAGCTGACCCCAAGTGACCACAGACATATTCTTTACCATGCGGTGCCATGCTCAGCCATAAAACTCTGGGGAAGTTTGACAGGAAGATTACTGCTCAGGGACTGGCTGGGCATCACTTGGTTGGTGGTGAGCAACTGTTTTCATTTGCATCCCACGTCCTTCTTGGGGCTTATTTCTCTGTCATTGTTATTTCCTTTTCATTACAATTGTTATGTATTATTTTCATATTTTACTTCCATTATTAAACTGTTCTTATCTCCACCCACAGTTTTTTTCTCATTTTTATGCTTCCAATTCTCTCCCTATCCCACTGGTGTGGAGTGAGTGAGTGAGTGAGTGAGTGAGTGAGTGAGTGAGTGAGTGGCTGAGTGGCTGTGTGGTGCTTAGTTTCCACCTGGGATTAAACCACAACACCCTTCTTCTTAAAGTATTATGAAGTTTATGAAAACAAAGTTAATTTCTCATTTCATGGACAGCTGTAGGGTGTGAAAAGCTGGCTGGAAGCCTCACAAACTATACTATTCTGTATACACTGGCAGACCGCAGGCAGAACCAGGAATGAAATTTCAAAAGCCACATATTGTACTTCCCAACTGGAATGACCAAGATGCATAGTTTAAAAAAAACCAAAAAAAAAAACCCAAAAAAAACCAAAAACAACCAAAAAAAACCCCAACCAAACAAAAAACCCAAAACAAAAAACCAAACCAAACAAAAGAAAAACCAATTAAACAAAAAAACCCAAACAAAAATCACACAAACCAAAAAAACCAACCAAAACACAAAACCAAAAAACCACAAAAAAAGAAAGTCATATTTAGGGCGAATAATTTCAGCATTAGGAGGAGAGAATCAGTTCTATTAGCACATACTTTAGTGCATACTGTACTGCAACAGAAGAATGAGAAAAGCAGGAGACTAAAGTGCAGTTCCCACTCAGCAAAAAGGGTAAGGAAGGAAACTGAAAACTGACCTCAGAAAACAAAGTAATATTTTTCTAAGACAGAAACTCTGAAGGAAATATATCAGCAGCTTTGGGTTTTTAAATAGGCCAGGAAAATGACAACAAAACAACATGAATGCTTCCAAAGAGACTTACCAAGGCAATCGATCAAGTGCAAAAAACAATATTGAAGCAGGTGCATGGCCTGGAAAGTCACAAACAAGTTTATGAGATGTGATGTTACTGATGTCACTGGAAATAAAACCCGGAGTGAATATAAAGCATCCATTGCGATTGTAAATAACAGTAAGGACAGAACTTTTGAGAGACAGTTACTTGTAAAAGCACAAACATTTCTCACAGTGAACCTCAAGCAGTAGATTGAACTGGTTTGCAAACAAGTGGTCAAGTTACATAATCTAAAAAATTTGTGCTGCTTTAATGAAAATACTTAAATAGGGAAATGGGGAAATCAACGTTAAATTTAATGGAAAAAAAAAAGTCATAGCCTTTTGCATGAAAAAAGCAGCCTTAAAATTGCTTATAGAAAAGAGAAGTTGAACTAGCTCATCCTACAGCTGCAAAGAAAAATCATTGAAATAATGGTGGTATCTCAGAGAAAGCGTTTTCTGTTTTCAGAAATACTACAAATATTTTCTAAAAAGCATACAAAACTTGCTGTAAAGTGGTCTGTTATGTTATGAAAGCTGAATTGTTGGAAATGCCTCTAAAAGGGCAAAGTCAGAATATGAAGATAAATCAAGCTTACTTATTCTTCAAGTCCTGTTCCTTAAGCTCAACTTTCACACCACAGGGAGAGAACCAGTGAGCTACTGCTACTGCAGACAGAAGGGTTAAAGGGCACTTGATCTCATGAAAACCTTTCAGAAGTGCTCAGAGTTTAAAAACAAGGGTTTTAAAGTTATTTTTTTAGTCTCTGTCTTTTCACAATCACAAATGAAATTTTGTGGAAGTATTTTCAACAATACATTTGTTTTCTGGTAATATTGTAGTGTGGTTCTTTCCTTGAGACATTCTATGGTTTCAAAATCTTAAACCAAATATTTTCTGCAGTTTCTCCTGTTACTTGGATTATAGCCACAATATTTAAAGATTTTCACTGGATGAACATCAGAGAGGTGGTCAACATGACAATCCATAAATGGCATAAGAAAAAAGGCATTTGAAGTTTAAAACCATTATAATTTATTTATTAAAATTAATATGAATGAAAAATTTCTTTTTCTTGTCTTTACAGTCTAAAAATATATTTGGAGTTTTATGTGGTAGTACAAAATGAATCAAAGTTTGATTTTCACTGACATTCTCATTGAGAGAGATAATAATCTCATGATAAACATTTCTTGTGACTGCTATTGATCCTAATAAGTACCAATTGGTCCCCTTCCAGCACAGAACACTCCTTTCCTTCAAAACAGAATTGTTAACAGCTCTGATTTATTTCCCCATCCCTTCATGTGCAATCAAGATCAGATGTCAATCTCAACAAATAAATAAGTTACTGACAGTGTTAACATTACACATCAACATTTTTAAAGAATGCAAATATTATATCAGATGTGCTGTTTTATTTATAAAATATTGGTCTTATTTTCTGCATCAATAACTGTAGAAGAGGAGCAATGTGAAACATTTCTAGTGGTTACTTTTTTATTATCTTTTTGATTGAGTAGCTAGACTGGAAATGTAGTAAAAGCAATTGGGTGATTTAAATGCCAGGTTTGAAAATTACTTAGCTGTTTTTATGGCTAAATATTGTAGAATATCAGATGCAAAAGGCATCAATTACCTTTTGAAAATCCAGCTCAAAAATTCCTCAAACATTCACCCTAAAATGAATTAATTTTTATTCATAATCTCGAACCTGACCATTCTGAATGTTATAATTTATTGCTTGGAAATACAACCTAACTCCATTCTCATCTACCCTTCATATTGCTTCAGACCAAATAAATATTATTCTTTTCACTTTTTCATAAAAAATAATTTTTTCTTGATTACACTTGAAATATGACATGGGTATGAAATAATTTAGGTAACTGGCATATAACCATTCCTAAGAGGAAGTGTGGGCTACATGTGGTGTATACATCACATTTTCTAGTCAGTATATCTTTAAATTTGTGCTGGCAGCCTCTCACAAACCTATTTAGAAATTTGAAGATTGTTCTAGCTTTTTGAAGTGTGACAAATGGTAGGTTTCCTCTGATTATGTGAAAAAAAGATAAATCATGTAGTCTTAACATCAAGGAAAATCACTGCTTAAAATTGCTGTCAGAATAAGGCCTTTAGTGAAGGGACTTGTTACATATGATGAACAGCTGTCAGTTCAAGAACTTTGAGTATACATGGAAGAAATAGCCTTAAGAAAAAAATAAGGAGGTTAGAAGTCGTGTCCTTGTCCTGAAAACAAAGACTGGCCTTGTACCTTCTGTATCTGTCTCTGCTCTAGCACGTTTTGGCTATTTACACTGTCCTGTCTGGCTGTGTTAACCAGCTCCAACCAATCTAAATATTTCTCAGTGACATTATTAGTTCTGTTGACATTGTCAGTCTGCAAGAGCACTCAAGTACTTTTCCTTCATTCTTAGATAATATGTATCATAAAAACAATTCCATTTTTCTAGTTCAATACACTCAGCTTTATTGCCTGCTGTTAGAGCTGTGTGGGAAGTTTTTATTGAAACAAGCTTTTAGTACAGAAAATCAAGAAGATTTTTTCACAGTGAAAATGCTCTTTCAAACTCTAGCCAGGTTTTGGTGGGGTTTTTTGTTTTGTTTTGTTTTAGTCTAAGTGTTGGCTGTTATCATTCTTTGCAGAGCATGCTGGATATCAAAAATAAAGACTGTAGCAAGCATTCCACTCTCAGACATGAGACTTCCAGCTCATTTAGATTCCTCTTCATAGTCTCCCATGACTTTTCCCTCTTTCCTCATGATTCCAGCCATTCCTTGTGTCTTATCAAATCGTGTACCAAACTGAAACTTTGCAGGACTTGGAGTGTTGGGTCAAATTTGCACCTAGGGAGCTTCCCAGTCTGCTACCGTGCTGCTGAGTGCAGCTACTTAGGATTCCAGACATTCACTGACGATAGAAGTAGGTCTTCCTAGTCTATCATAGGAGCTGAATAAAACTCCTGGTAGATAGTGGAGGTAAGAATGAAATATATTAAAAAAAAAGAAGTTTAAAGGAATGTGTCTTGGAGGCATACCACATCTGTTTTACAAAATTCTCAAGGGGATGAGATCTAATTGGTAGTTGTTTGAGAAGAATAATGGCAAAAAGATGGAACTACCTTTCCCTGAACATGCTAGAAAGTTGCAGTGCTTGCTTGTTTAATAAGAGAGAAGTGAGCCACTCTTCCAAGGAAACTATCTATGAGACTAGAATAGTAAATGCATATATTGAAATTAAGAGGAAAGTGTTTATGAGAACTGGTAGATATGAGCCACAGTGTTGGAAAATTGAGGAAATTACTCAAATCTCAGTACACCCAAATAAAACCAGTGTGCCTAACTTAATTAAACATCAGTGCTTCAGAGAGATTTTCTGTCCACTGCTTTCTCATTTGTTTTCAGAGATGAAACATAGATTTTGTTCCCATGCTGGGGTAAATTGTGGATCTAGTGCAGTTAGATTGATTCATACTACCATGGCAAAAAGTCCTAGCTGTTGATGAAAGTTCAGAGTTTGCCAGAGCATTTTCTGTGGTACATATCTTGTTCCTTCTCATATTTTTTTTTTCTGAAGGCTCCCCTCCACACAATGAGCTTTGTACTTAACATAGCAAGGTACAACCATCCCCTATGTCCCTAATATGTAGTAAGAGATGCTACTGTATGCATCCATCTACTTTCACCTTTTCTTAAAAAAACTTGGTGTGAATGAAAAGAGGGAAGACAACTCTGTGTGATCAGGTTGCGCCTGGTAGGTTAGACAGTCTCTGTCCTTGATTGGGGGAGAACTCTTGGATCAAAAGACCTTGTCTAGATGTTTATGTTCTGGAAAACCTTATCTTTTAGCCTACAACAGGTACAAAATTGGAAAACTCTGGAAATGACATACAATTCTTTACTGGTCTGATCATGTTTCCAATGCCAGAAGACCAGGAGGAGACTGATGTGAGGGAAGGGTTGTGCAATATGTGCCTGCTGGGGGGCTCCGTGCAGCAGTGCATGCTGGAATGTGAATTGCTGTCACACTGAGGATACTGGACAAGATTTAACATGCTTCCTGTATTCTAGGCACCAATATTGGATCTTCCTTGAACAAAGCACAAAGCCCAATATTTTGAAGTTCATTAAATGGGACAGTTCAGCTATGTTAATTACCCCACATGAAGCACTCAACACCAGCTTTGCAAATTCCAAGCAAAACCCAGGTATGTCCAGCTTCCCCCAGAGTTCACAGCAATATTTTACAACACACACTGAAAATTATTTTGAAACAAAAAAAGATTTAAAGACATCTGAGAAAAGTCTGTCTGAGTGCACAAGGAAAATGCAGGGTTTTTGCCCTTTCATATTTTTGTTTGCTTCCAAAGTTTCACAGCCATTAGGAATACTTTGCCCCCTTGAGGCTTTTGCTGCCTCTTGGCAGACTGGTATTTTCCCTACACAGCAGGCACTGACAGTGACAAGTGAGAGCATTGACTCTCTGCTTCTGGCTACCTGCTGCCTTTCTTCTCCTGTTTCCTCAGGAACAGAGTCTGATCTATGAAAATAAAGCAAGAGGAAATGATTCTGCAATTAATATTTTAAGCCCTGTGCCTTTATTTCCACTGCATTTTTAATATTTCCTCTTTTTTTATTTTAGAAGAGTCTTTTCTAAAAGTAAGAAGCCATCTTACTATTTTGTCTGCAAAGCTGGGATAGCTGATTTCTCAAGGGAGTGTGGAAAATGAATTATGACTCTGCATTTGCTGGGTGTCTTAAAACTCAAACTTCGTCAGCCAACCAAATGCCTCTGTTCAGAATAACAGATTGTTAACTCACAATAATGGGCAGTGTCTTTTTCCTCTACCCAGGGAACAGGTTGGACAAAAGAAAAAAAAAGTACAAAACCAAACCCACTAAAGTTCTTCCCCAGGCTTTCCTGCAGTTTCTGAACTGTGACTGCACAGCACTTTGAATTGCTTTGTCCTGGTCCCAGTGTCAGCCATCAGTCCTTTTAAAGCTTGCTGTCTTCTCTCAAGTAAATCCTCCCTTTAATAAGGGGAGTTTGCATTAATACAAGAACCCGACTTTTGTTTGAGGTTCTGGCGGGTGTTTGCTATTTAGGTTCAATGAACAATGCAAACACCAGCCACCCAGGAGAGTGCTGTAAGCACATCCAGATTACTTATTCAAGTGATCAGTAAACAAAGAAAGGGAGAGTTACAAGTTCAAACCTAGACCAAGACACCTGTCATAATCTTCATTTTAAAAGCAGAATCTATTTTCAGCATGTTCCGTAGGGAAGGTAAAATAACAATGGTAAGGATTTATTAAGGAATATGGGAGAGAGGAGTTTTGGTTTCTTGTTGGGTTTGGCTCTTTTATCTTTTTCTTTTCTTTTTTTTTTTGTTTTTTTTTTTTTTTGGTTTTTTTTTTTTTTTGGTTTTTTTTTTTTTTTGGTTTTTTTTTTTTTTTGGTGGGTTTTTTGTTTATTTTTTTGTTGGTTTGGTTTGGTTTTTTTTCTTCTTTTATTTTTGTTTTTCCTTGCAATCCTGTTGTAGGGCCTTTGACTGTTAATACT
Organism: Platysteira castanea; assembly: GCA_013397175.1. NCBI lineage: Eukaryota > Metazoa > Chordata > Aves > Passeriformes > Platysteira > Platysteira castanea. The sequence goes on along the minus strand of VYXC01010850.1, from coordinate 17,004 downwards.
TAAATAAGCAGTAACACTTTGGGAAGATTTTACTTCTACTGGCCTGTGTGTAAAGAGACGCCTGACAATCAAGGCCATCAGTGTGGTACTTCTGAGTCACATGGTAACATCATTTTTGAAACCTGGCCAAAATACTTGAGTTATCTCATTTATTCAAAGTATTAATCACATGAACAGCAATGATCAAATTCACCTCAGGCGATACAGGCAAGGCAGGAAATGGTAGTCAATGAAGTGATAATCACAATGCAAGGAAAAACGTACCTGAAAAATAAAGATCATATCAAACAACAATTTTGCCTCTGTTTTTTCAATTTTCAGTGACATTTCAGACTGTTTTTGCATGAAATGAACTCAGAGGCTGGCAAACAGGCTGCAGTCAACAGCAGTTCTCTGTCACAAACCTTGTGCTATAACAAGAATTCTGCCCCATATAAATTCAATATAATTACTTCCAAATGTTGCTGTGATCTTCAGTTTATTCTGCTCTCTCAGAGATATCATTTTTGTCCTGTCCACAGCGCATCATCTTTTTAATATCTGACTTCAACCTACCCAAATTCCTACCTGCTGTCGCCCCTAATCTCAGACTTTTTGAGAGATTTTCTTGTCCCTGGTTCCCTGCATCTTTCTTCTCCTTCAGTTTTGAAAATATTCTCCTGGTCAAGGGAGTGTGCTTGTGCTTGGGTCCTTCCTTCTTGCAAACTGTGCTTATCTCCCAGCTCATCCCAGGCTTATGGTTTCTGACCTCAATAGAAAAACTGACAGTTTTCTCCTTGGTTTGGGAAAGAACAGGATTTCTTTCTTAGACTTTTCTTCCTGAGGGAACAGGGCTCATGCTATTATCTTTTCTGCCTGTGTCAGAGCCTTCTCTTCCCCCACCTTTTGAATCAGTAAGCCTATTTCAGTCAAATTGCTTGTTTCAATCAAATCTTACACATAGCGGATGTATTTAAAAAAAAAAAAAAATTTCCCAAGTTTTCTGACTAGGAATTTGGGGAGCTAAAGAACATCTTACAGATGCCTAAACTGAAGGAAATCCTTCAGTGTAACCCTGCCTGTTGTCACTGGAGTTTCTACACTGGAGAAGATTTAATAAACAGGAGCTGTAGAGATACTCAAATTAGAACTGCTGCTTCCTCAAACTTCTAATCAACCACTCCTGACACATAAACCCATGCACCATCATGTTCTGTTATGGTTATCAGTGTTCAAAGAACTTCGTATCCTTCTTTAATGGAAACAGTAACTTTCTAACATCAGCTCTTCCCTTTTCCCTGAGCATCATGCATGGAATTTGGGTAGAGGGTGAGAGTCATCCCAGATCTCCATATAATAATAAACTTGGGGAAAGTAGTCTGCAGTTTCTGAGGATCAGATCTAGATCTTGGCTATCTATTTGAATAAAAACATCAGTTTCTTGCCAGGAAATAATTGTGCACATTGGGAATTTTTTTTTTTAACTTATGAAGTACTAGTAGATCAGCGTTATCTATAAGCAAAACAAATTACAAAGGTTCCCCCTGCAGTACGTTTCACTTTTCCTTCCACAAAGGCATAATATGTTTATGAAATTAGGGTACTCCCCCAAAGGGCCTTGAATAATTATAAGATATATGAAATAACTACTGTAGGCTTTGAAATCAATGTTGCAGAAGATAAGGATTTAGCTAGGATGTAGCTCAGTCAAACCTGATTAATTTGTGCCTGCTTTTGCCTAAGCAACCAAAACTTTCACTGGCAGGCAGTGCAAATGACAAGACACTGCTTTGGTAGTCTGGAAGGGATTCTTGTTAATATTTATGAAAACAGTCTGCAAACTGATTCTGTCTAACTAGGTCTGTCTGTACTACCATTATCTTATCACATCCCACAGGGATACAAAACCTCAATACTGAATTAATCGTACTATGACATTTGGAAGAAAGAAAAAGGAGAAACTATTCTGCTGGCTGAAACCACTGGAGATTACAAATTGTATTTATGATTGTTGTTTGAGAAGATGACAAATACAGTTTAATAAACATCTGTCAATAAACATCTAACCTTTTTTTTTCACAATATTTCTCTGCCCTTTTTCTCAAACATTTAAAAATGCTGGTCTCCACTGAATACAGAGTTTAGCAAGAAGTTACATTTAACTGGAGCTGACAAGGTTACTGACTTTGCAGCAGTTTAAAAACATAAACAGTAAAAATGAAAGTGGAGATATGATCAAAGCAGTATGAGAAATTTGTGGCATTACAGTACCAAATTGCCTGTTATTCTACATAAAAAGAACTTCCATAGAAGTTATCATATAAAATAAGCATATTAATTATGCAATATATATCTGCAGACTGACTCACAGTGGAAACCATGGCCCCTTTCTGTGTACATGTGTATAAATGTATGTGTGTTTTCCAACAAATTACACGCTAACAGCTTTTAATCAAATCTGACAGAGGTGAAGATTTTAAAGAAATTCATTCCTGCCAGCATATTTAAAGCAGGCAGTTAAGCAGAGAACTGAGAACATCTATGAACTTCCCTCGAGGGTTGAGCTCATCCCTAACTTGGCACTTGAGAAACCAGGGATGCAAGAGCTTATCGCGGACCTTGGAGCAAGGGGGATGACAAGACAGAAATTCATTGTCTGTTCTGTTCCTTGCAGAACAGTCATACACTGGTTTTGTGGAGGATTGTTTGTTTTCAAACCACTGGATTTTGAGTGCTGTGTTTCACAGCAGCTGGTGCTGGGAATAGGAGCTTATTTTCCCATGGGTGTCCATGCCATGGGAAAGGCACAGGTGAAGACTTGACTCAACACTGGAGCCCCAGCATAAGTGAGGCTACAGGATGTTTGGGCAGAGATGTCCATGTACATGCAGGTATTTATGGAATTTTCAGACCAAAGTTTGCCTCCTCAAACTGTAGCCACACTGTAGGAAAATTGCTGGATTTTGAATATGGGTACCTAAAGCCTACATACAGTTAATTTTAGAAGCTCCAGTCCTTTTATTTTTTTTCATAGTTTTATTTGAAGGCAAGATTACCTGAAAATTAATTTACTTCAAGAGTTGGCATTCTGATAACACAATGGAAGATAGATACACTAACTTCTGAAAAAAGGTTCAATGCAATGCAAGACAAGTACAAGTGAGAATGAAAGCAAGCATGTTCCAATGAAACTGAAACATATGGCAAAGAAATTACTCTGCAACCCTTTAGAGCTCAATAGACAACAATACCCTTGTTATAGAGGTTTTAAATAATTCTGTGCAACTTAATTGCACCCCTGCTATAAAATGTAAAGGTTGGTTTAAAGTGGCAATAGGGTGGTTATCATTTTCTACTCAGTTGTATTCATTACCTAATGTCTCCAACTCAAGAATAATAAAAAGAGGTTCTTCCAAAAATTTACTCAAAATTAATTTACAATATAATACCAGCTTTATGACTAAACACTTTTCCATGGAGAGATTGGCTTCTTTCTGTAGAATGTCCTCTTCTTTTTTTTTTTTTTTTTTTTTTTTTTTTTTTTTTTTTTTTTTTTTTTATAAAATTTTTTTTTTTTTTTTTTTTTACATTAAAACATTTTGGTTGAAAACTTAATTTGTTGATGACAAGTGGAAACAGAAATGTATATAGTTGTGGTATTAGTAAATCTGGCCCTATAGAACACCTAATATGGCCTATACTCCTATGTCTTTAGATGAAATCTTAGTCCAGTGGCACAACTGAACTGTAAAAGAAAGTTTAGTGTTGAATCAAAATTGATGTTTTGCTGTTTTCATTTCCTGCTGCATGTGATAAAATTTCTATTCTTTTTCTGGCTACTCCTGTGTCAACATAAATATTATTTCTTAGCATGATTTTCCTATTTTCAAATTATTTTTTTTTTTAAATTTAGATGTTTGTAAGGAGTGATACACTGACTCCTTTATACAAATTTAATAGGAATAATATCCATTCCCTCCACCAGAGGCTTAGGAGATGACTCATTATATATAAAGTGTTTACTTTCTCAGTCCAGCCTCTGCATTACTGTACTTTTTTATGTGCATAGGCTAATATTACCAAATGAACTTCCAAGCCAGGAAAGGAGTCGGAAGTCTGCCTCAGCTAGAAGCTGTTTTGCAAAGTGTTAGTTGTTGAAAGCAGGAACTATATTTTTGATTGAAAAGTATCAGTGTAAATTCACATGCTGCTCTGGTGTGGAAGGGACACTGGTAGAAACAATAATTTTCTCACTGATGAAATATTTAAATCCTTTTGCACAGAATTCTTAATTTTCACTCACATATGGGGAAGATCAAAGTCAGGTTTGTTTTGATCAAACTAGAAGATGATGAAGGACTTACTATAAAGCATTTTGATATAAAAGTGATAAGAGCGGTAGAACTATCTAGGGAAATGGAGATGGAAAAGCTTCAAATACTGATTTGTTGTTGGACCAGCTTGTATTCATCCCTCATAGGAATCTGCCTTAAACTTATACTTTCCACAAAATATTAAAACTTTTTTGACCAAGAGCTGACTTTAAGGAACACAGGGGAAATGCATTTTAAAAAGCTTCAGATGAGAACAGAAACAGAAAGGTATATCTATGACTTCTCTTGATATTATGCATCTGCTGATAAAAATTCAGGTGGTTCTAAAAGGTCTGACCTTGGTTAGTGGAGGCCAGCTGCTTAACTTGCAGTTGAGTCTACTGCTGAGGTCTTCAAAGAAATTGAACGAGGAAACTTTGTTTTTCAGATAGTTTGAGCAAAAATGCAGTCAGCTTAAGAAGGGGAAAAGTAATGTTCAGTGGACATCAAGGGATCCAGAACAGAGAAGTAACCACAGTCCTACAAAAAGGCATGCTGCTCAAAGAACTAAGGTAATTCTCATTCAAAATAAAGTCATAGGAAAATGGGCTTTATTAAAAATAAATTGAATTTCATTTTCAGTTGATGGTTAGTAAGGGGTAAGAACATCTTGAATTTTCAAAGTAAGGTCAAAATGTACTTGATTTCTTATCTTTTAAGCTGTTTCCTTTTAGTATCAAAACAATTTAAATTCCAGAATGATTAGGCAAACTGATTCACATCTTGTCTTCACTGACCTAACGCTATATATATTTTTCTTTATCCTTTGGGCTGAAATATGAGTGTTCCTCTGTGTGTGAGTGAAGATAAAGGACTTCAGTTTTACTGTAGCATAGATTAGGAAGGGATGAAGTGCTGGCCTGGTGAAACAAAGCCTTGCAACATTGCAGTGTCTTCTTCTCACCATTTCCACCATATTTTTTCTAACCACAGAGTTCCTCAGGGTTACTTCCAGTGACAATTTCATATTGTTTGGTGCTGAAATGAGTCTACAGAAACTCAAAGAGGCAAAAAGGATTTTACCTAATCATTTGAAACCTGGAGCCAAAGTCCATTCGGTATTCACAAGAGGATTTGGAAAAACAGAGGTAGTGTCTTAGTCATAGGGAGCTTTTAACAATAGTAAAAGGAGTGTGCAAAAAAGACAGGAAAGGCAGACTGAGAAATGAATCAGGGAAACTGTGTGGGCAGGAAATAGAATAAAGAGTAATTCTAAGTACCCACATACAGGAGCTCTTGGCTGAAATATGCCTGGAGTGTAGTACACTATTTTGAATACTTAATCATCACCTCTGTTGAAAATTCTAACAATATAAAATTTGCAAAATCTAGATACAGGTAGATGAAGTTCATCCATTATTGCAATCTAAGATAGTCCATTCATTTCCGTTCTGCAAGACCTTTCACCAAAGAAATAAAACAAAGATTACTGTCACTATAGCACTGTAAAAGTCTTATGTAAGTTTTTATTTTTGTAGACCTGAGATCAAAAATTTCCTTCTCTTGGTATTACCACTAACAACTTCTTAGAGTGCACTTTTTTTCATCTGGAAAGAACTTACCAGAGGACCAACAATTTACACATAAGTAGTGGATATTTTTGGCTATGTTAAAATATTTATCTATGCATATACTAATAAGCCTGCAGATTTCCAGTGTCTGTTTTTACATGACATAGAGCAGTTTCCCCCAGAAGCACAATTCATGAAAGCCTCTCGCAGAAGAATAGCACTGGACTGTGCTTTCACTCTGCAGGGTATGCTCAGATCCCACATGCTCTGCGAGATTCAAGATCTCTAATTTTGCATGCAGTTCAAATTATGAGCTCTGATCACAGAGCAGATTTCTCCACTGGGATTTGCCTACACCCTGCCTGAAGCTCCACCTTTAGGTTTCAGTTTGGTGTCCTGGGTCTGAACAAGTCAAGGTTCACTGTCACAGCTTGCTGCATTGCCTTCCATCCCCAGGCAAACGCCAGAAAAACCGTGGTTTGCGCTTACATCAAAGCACAGGTGAGCCTGAGTTTCTCTCCAGATTATTTTCAGGTTCACACTATTTAGCCACAGCTTGAAATCAGAATTTCTGACAAAATTCAAAGCGAAAAAAAAAAATTACATAGCATAATTTTCTACTGAAAACATTCCCTTTAGCTTTGATAAACATACTATAAATCAATATACTCAGGACTTGGGCAAACTGCACTGAAAACAGTACAACTGAACAAATCATTCCAACATTAATTTTTAATACAAGTACACAAAGAGAACCACCTACTCTGAGTAGGAAAGGGTGAGTCTTGCAAGCTCACCCTTTCCACAGGGAGAGCGAAGAATCACAGTTTTTAAAAGTATCCTGCTGCTGCCATCTGGCCGCCAGCCACTCACTGAGCCGAATTGGCACTTCCAGGGGCAGCAGTCAGTCAGGGGAGGATCACCTTCCACAAGTGCTGATTTAGTGCCTAAGGAGACAGATTGGCAGTGACATAAGGTAAAAAACTCTGAAAAATCAGGAGAACAAGAGAAGTGAAAGGAAAGGAAAGTAGAAGGACAGTAGGTAGACCTGCAGATGGGACACAGCCTAGAGAAAAACAGAAGAGAGTAAGTGGAACAAGCTACACTGAAAACAGCAGTTAGGGAGGACTTTCAAATGGTATCAAAATTATGCTAAGATGGGAACAGGGGAAGGCAAAGTCTGAATTTCAATTTTGTTCAGTGTCTCTGACTATAAAATAGTAACACCTATATGCTTTCATGAGGTTTTCCAGGCCATGAAATTTCATGCTCTATTCAAATAAATGATTTTGCCTTTAAATAAATATGCTGTTTTACATAAATGGTTTTGACATCACTGATTTGCAGTACTATTATGTGTGCTATTCAGGGATAACAGCAGCAAAGAAGTAGTGAGGGCAGACAAAGTCCAACATTTGAAGTGTGGATATATAAATGTCAATTTGGTGAATTAATTCGGTGCTGGCAGTTCTGTGTTCAGGTGAGTCAAATGACTTGCCCCAGGTGATGCAGGTGAAGCTGTACATGCAGAGAGAGGGCCTTGAAGTTGTGGCTCTTAGGTTGTTGTTAAGTTTAATTCAGGTCACTGGTGAAAGTCATTTAGCATTGTCAACTGTTGAGGGTTGTGAAAAAGCCACCCCACAATGTGACACCATTAGTTATTTCTTCTAAGAGGAAAAGTCTTATTAAAACAGCAGGAATGCTGCAGTGTAATCAGACGTGAAGTGCTCCATGCCTGCATAGTGTCAGCAGACTTACTTTGTGCTGTGCTAGGCATGGCTCTCCTTTCCTTCCCATCCCAGTGACATTTCTCTCTGCATGAAGTCTTGTGTCTAGCTGAGAGATTGTTGACATTAGAACAGTTAGAAAAGTTCAGTTAATACACAGCAGACCACTGTGTGAAGGTTTTCCCTTAAAGGGGAAGACACTCCAGTTCCCTGCAGCTGAGTTGAATATGTGAGCTTGAAACTGCTGTGCTGCATCCTGAAAGGTCCAAAAATGTTACTCCTTGGCTTAATGACTCTTAATTCATTGGAGACTGTCATATCATAAGAGTTTAAGCAGTAACATTAACGTGAGGATTTCCTACTTGTTATTCCTACTTGTTTATTTCTGGCCAAGACCACAAAATTTTGCCCTCTTATCTGTGACATACGAATAGCCAGGACCAGGACTGATATCTCCTTGCCTCAAGCCCCACATTAGGAATTGCCAGGAACTACATTTCCCTTGATTTTACATTTGGTTGCACCAGGGATAAATCAAAAACTAAAGTAAAAGCATTATCAATGTTTTTGTCAGTCTTTTAGGGAGAAAAATCCTTCTTATGAAAACGAACAATTTCACATTTCAGAAAAATTATTTTCGAGTTGCAAAGGCATGACAGCTTAAGAGCTCCATGCTGTTGTGATCAGACTGCTGGTGGTAGAAGAGTTTGTTTACAGCTAGCTCAGGTCTCTCTACATAACACTGCAGATTGCAGCATACTTGTATCAACAGCAGCTACTGAAAAAGTAGTGTCCTCAAGCATACCTTAAATAGCTGTTTACTTGGGTTTGTCCCATTTTATTGTTTGCTGTTTTCTAGTTTTTTAGTGTGGAGTAATTCTTTTGGTCTTTGAAAAGTTGGATTAGCCGTTCTTTGGTGAGCACTTGTAGGTGGGGATATGGATGTCATATAAGATGAGAAAAGCACTCAAGTTTCCCTGATCTCTGAAAGAAAAATGCTTTAACCACTAAACTCTTCTCTAAATCATGGAAAGTCTGGGCACTGCTATCACAAGCAACCTTGTACATTGATTTGAAGATTCCTAAACCAGCTGGCTACCTTGAAAAGTTGGTGTGGTTTCAGGCACGTACTCCCTTGGAGCCCTTTGAATCACCTGACATGAGGAAACTTCCCATTCAGCTGAAGTCCAGAAGATGGTCATGGGTAGGTGCCTGGCTTGCCCTGTGTGCAAGAAGGGGCTGGAAAGAACTGGAAGGGCTTTTATTCTGCTCTAAATTCAGATCACGTTCCTGAATCAAGGATTATCTCACCCTAAAAAAGAGTATATTTAGCTTTTTTGTTATTGTTGTTTTTTTCAAAATCTTACTTTCCTACAATTATACAACAATTTCTCAGAATAAAAGCAGTAAGCTTGTTGTCTCAGAATAAAAGCAGTAAGCTGGTTATGAAAAACATTCTAAGTGTACCTCTAAGAAAAGTCATATTGGGTTAATAATATCATGGACAATTGCCTCGAGGAGAAGAAAGTTTAAGACACATCCTCCTCCAGAGTCTGACAAAATATCTAGCAATAGGCAACTTCCTTCACAATGTCCAGAGTGCACAGCTAGGCATGCTAATGTACCTCACGCAGGAGACCATTGTGATATATTGTATAAAAACCCCAGAATATTCATGGATGCCACTTTTAGATAGAATTTTTGAACTATGTTAAAATTCATACAATTACATTTCTTTTCGCTAGAAAATGTTTTCTAAATTTTGCCTGATATTCACCATTTGTTACTTTCCTCTGTCTCCGTATCCCTATGTCTCTACTCACTCATACAATTGCCACTAACACCAAAGAAATTTCTCCTGTGAATTTTAGGAGCTTTTAGCAAAGATTGGTTTCAGTAGGTATTTTGTCACATGTGGGTTAAAATCTGCCACAGACAGGCACATTTGGCTGCAAAAGAGTAATACAAGAGCAAGTTATGAATTTCACATCTTTAATCCCTTAGCTTCTTGGGTTTGAACAGTTTTAATGACTTTGTTTTCATGGTAATGAAGAATGCTGTGTGTTCTTTGTCACAGTGCTGTGCCTTCTAAACAATAATTACTATTCCTGATTGTTATTTCAAATGTATACTCTGGGTACCCAACTTATTGGCAAAACCTGTTTAAGTACGGTGGGCTCATCATCATTGTCACGTTGCAGTATTTGAAATAGCTTTCATAAAGAAATATCCATCTGGTCCCCTGCTTTATTTTATTCTTTGCTTATTTAGATCATTATTACAGTTGTGGGGTATCAGGGTAACTACAATTCAGTATTGATCCTATGTGTAACATCTGTTGAGAGTACCTGATCTGAATATAATTAGGTAGTTTGTTGTATTTCATTCTGAGTTAGAGCATGTTCTTGTGCAACAATTTCATGTTGCTCATGTGGCTGGTGTTTTAGCTCTGAAAATGGCACTTTGTCTTGGAAGCAGTAGGTGAAATTATAGTATTACTTTTATAGTTCTCAGACTTTTACTGACTTTGTGTACTATTATGAAATTACAGTTGATTTTGTCTTCTGTCTTTCCAGACTATTTAATATCCAGATGCAGAAGAGTTTGATTATGTGTGTTTGAATGCTTTAGCTATGCTCTTCCCCCAAGAAGCTAGGGCAGTACTTTACCACCTTGAAATGATACCAAATTCAGGCCCAGGAGGACTTAGGGGTAACACTGTGATCATCCAGTCCAATTCCTGCTTTGCAGTCTGCCATTACGTACTGCACTGATTACCTCAGTAAAGGGAATTCTGCTCTTCCACTTAAGTGGGTAATGCAGTAGTAACTGCTCTTGTAGGACAACTGAGTTATCAGCAGAGGGAGAGATGAGGGAAGATTGTTTTACACAGTTAAATGTTGTTTCTCACAAAATGCTCCTGTCACACAGCTGGTAGGGATTTAGAAAGCTTAAAACAGCATTTTAAGGTCCAGAATCCACCAGCCGGAAAGAGCCTTCATGGAAATCTTTTATTTTAAAGCTTCATTCTTAACAGCATTTTCTTCATTGTTCACAGTAAAATATATTATATTTGGGTATATCCACTTCTGCTGTGGATAGTGAAAAATTTAAGAAGAAAATTTATGATATTGAGGTTGTGACCCAGGATAGAAAAAGTATAGGAATATTTTTCAGGCCAATATTTCTTCTGTTCATCCTTTACTAAGGTCCCACACATTTAACTTTTGTCCCTTTTTCTTCCCAAGAAAATTACCTCTGAAAAAATTTTAGTTCACAAACAGTATGTACATGTCATACAGACCTCGCTTATCTGGTATCAGCTCTAGAGTCAGATTAAAATATCTGAAGGTCACATAGATCAGAACAAAAATTTCAACAACACATATGCACACGTCTGGTCAGGAATAAGAACATTTTATTACAGACTGTGGCTTTTTTCAAACAAGGTCTATTTTCATGATACCTATACTATTAGTCTAATTAAAAAACATTGAAACAGACAAACAAAGACAATGTTCCAAAATATCTGTGTTCATCTTTGAACTGGAGCTGTTGTGCTGTTTCTTTCATGTGTAACCATATACTCATATTGTTGCTGCACCACTCCTATTAATGGTTTAGAGAACTATGTACGATAATAAAATGACTGCAGAGCTTACAGCCACAGCTTCTGAATAATGGAGTATTTTTTCATAGTCAAACTTTGCAGGAAAAGTTCCCTGATTTATTAGACATTTATACAACATATTTTGTATCTCACATGTTTATTTGGATTTTGCAAGACATTTGCCTTGCAACTGAGAAATGTAATTAGCACTCCAGAGAAGTGAATGCAGTTCCCAGCTTTCTTGCAGGGAAGGCATTCCTGTGAATGGCAGGAAGAGATGAAGTGCCACATTCATCTAGCTGTGGCTTAGCTCTTACTGTTGTTCTAGGTACAGATTAATGAGAAATCCAAGACACCTACTCTCCAGGGTTCCCAGACATGCTGTAATGTCAAATAGAGGTAGTTATGACACCTAAGTCAGCTGCTGGCAATAGCTGGTTGGCTGACAACAGATTCCCTTTCTTAGGGGACTTTTTTCTCAGGGTATGTTGTCTCCCCAGTCCTGAGCCAAGAGATAATGTGCATATATATTGCACATGCATTTTGGGCCTTAGCTCTTGGTCATCTTTGTGTAGCAATTGGTAGCAACAGTTTCTACAGACTGAGCATTAATAAGTATTTATTACGTAAATAAGGAATATGAGTTTAATTCATATGAAGAAAGGTGGAAAACATTTTGAAAACACCCTTTTGATTGCTGTTTTTCATGTTGTGAAAATGTGATAGTGTTACTTTTGACGGATGTTGTGTTGTGCTGGAATATGCCCTTTCTTCAAATGATTTTATATTTTTCTGTTCACAGGTCTTGTTTCTTTCTCTTTTGCTGTCTATTTGAGTAAATACATTCAGTACAAGAAGATAAATTGAACACTGGGAAATGTTATAAGTTCTGAGCAATATTTGGCCATTTATCAGTGAGACAAGAGATTGTCTTTTTTAAAAGTATAAAGGAAAATGATTGATTTGAAAAATGAAACTTCAGTCATCCTTTACTGTTGCAGTGATCCAAAGTCCTCTATTGGATTAAAAATGGCTAAAAGGTTTTTCCCTCTATTTGTCAGATTTTTTGGTATTTGTTGCTTTTCAAAAAAATTTTAAAGTGAAATTGCAGCCTGAGAATTGACCGTCCACATTGCTTTTATGCAGTTCAATTTACTCCAAAAGGCAGACTCAGAACAGCAGACAAACTGAGGAACCAATCATGCACCTTTGTACCCTTTGCTCACCATTACCTTGTCTGTACTTCATCAATGAGGGTAAAACTGATATATTTTACTGAAAAATTAATTCAGTTAGTAGCTCTAATGAAATCAATGAAATAAAGTGGAATTTAACCATAAAAAACATACATCAGACTTCAGTTGTCAATTCATTTTACTATATTTTAATAACTCTTAATTTCTGAGGAAAGAGATGCAGAGCACATAAAGCCAGGTGGTTCTCTCTGCCTGATTTGTTTTCTTTATTGGCTTTCGTGGAGTGGAGGCGGCATCCATGACTGCTGTGGACAGTTTGGGCTGACTCACATATCACATGCATCTTATGTTAAATTTTAAATAGATTCCATTTGAGCTATTTAGGGAAAGCATTTTGAAGGATGTTTCATGTATTGAATGGCCCATAGCTTCTTTTTTGATGTGTCTTATCCCATAGCTGGTAGCAGGCCAGTTACCCAAATCATGGAAATTCAGGAATTGTTCCTATGACATCTGTTGTTACTAAGTACCAAAAACTGAGGGAGTGTGTCCTTTGAATTTGGTGAGGGGAAAAAAAAAATCAGAAGGATGAGTAATTTACTCCTGAAATTCTTCACCCAGATATCTGTAGAATATGTCAAGGTGACCCCTTTTCAGCTACTCACCTATACTCAGGGGACCAAGTATCTCATAATGGGAAAGAGTTAGATGGTGATGACTGGAACTGAATGAATTGTGACAAAGGAACACATTTGAGAGGACAGTAGCTAAGTAAGCACCATTCAATATTTAATCTAAAACAGGGCTTCCCCATGAATTTGCCTGAATGGCAAATGGTGTGAAAATGTAGAGAGTTGTAAGGAAGGGCTATAAAAATGTTCTGACGTAAGAAGTTTTCTATTTTCATGAAAGTAGGGATAAATTTCCCAATGAATAAAATACAAGTAAAATACCACTCAGTTACTGAAACTGCACTAAAGTGTGTGTAGAAGAGAAAATTACATTTTTCCACTCTATCAAAGTGTCTAATAATAATAGCACCCATCTTTTAAATGCTACAAATCAAGCTGTCACTTCATATCATACAATTTGACTGCTACATTTCCTTTTTCTTTGGAAGAGCCTCATGGGATTAGGGTGGAACAAGAACTGTCAGTTTATGACAAGAAACATTTCATATTCAAAGTCACAAAACTTGCTGTAGGTGGTGAGATCTGGAAGAAAGCCCTCCATAGTGTTCCCCATGAGATTAACAAACAGTGGAAATTGTTGATATATCACATATTAAAATTTATATGACAAGGACAGTCCACAGTATTAAAGCAAAACTGGAATTTTCCAGTAGTTTTATTAAACTGAAACCAACTTCCCTTTCTTCAGTTATACAGGTGCTAGAGGAATTTGAGATTGTATCCTTCTTCTTTTTTTTTTTTTTAATGTGCAGCTACTGTCTTTTAAAGAATATCTGGAGAAATGAGATTAACTTTTAAACACTGTACTGGTCTCTCTTTAATATGGCCTTTTCTGCAGAGTCTTCAAGACTGTCAGCTGAAGAGCAGAATTCAGAATCTTAAAATAATTTAGACTGAATAGAAGCTTTGGAGATCATCTGGTCCAACCTCTGACTTGAAGCAGAGCCAACTTTGAAGTCATATCGACCTTCAGGGATTCCCTAAGTATTTTCAACAGTATATTCAGAAGTTGATCACCTTTCCCATTTAAACTGATCTCTATAAAAACACAGTTTTGTTTTGTAGCCTTGCAGTAAAAAATCAAAGTAGAAGGTAAAATACCCATTTTTTATCGAATTCCTTCAAGTATACAGTAAAATTCTTATATCTATGTGCTGTTTTCTACACAAATAATTTTGAAATTTACTCACTTGATTTACTATTAAATACCTTTTGTTGCTAGGGGAAAAAAAAATCATGTAGCTGGACAAAACCAGGAACCAAGGGATTAGAGTGCTTTCAAGCTATTACCATTAAGGGGACTTGTCCACCATCCTTTGCTGCTCTTTACTGCTGATTACTACTTCTTCCATAAGAAATATATATTATTATTATAACAGCTCTGTTTGTTAGGGGGATGAGGGAGGAGTGTTTGTTTTCCTGCATGTTTTTTATTTCTGAAGTAGTTACCTTTGTACCACAAGAACAATGAATTTGTAGCTGATTTAAACATATTGTTTGCTGTTTTTCAAAAACATTATTGACTGAAAATGTCAATGACCATGAATACCGCTCTGTATATATCAAATATATTTTAGTTGTGCATTGCTTTGGAAATATTGATTGCATTCGAAATTAAACCCTACTGTGCTGTTCAAGTATTCAGTGAATCACCTGTAATAAATTTGATTGCAGCACTTGTTTAACTATAGTATCTGGAAAAAAGAAATCAATGACATATGCCAGTTGACCTTTAAGCTAGCAAATGTAATAAGGAAATATTGTTTAATAACTTCAGTCATCGTGCTGCAAATATTCTTGAACACCAAAATGACAAAAAAAAATTCACCCGCATTTCAGCTGCTGTAAAACAAGAAATTCCTATTCAATTCACTGACTCAGAGCCTGCAGAGACTGACTTTTTACCCAGACTAAGCATTTTTGATTTGTGTTTAAGTTTTCTGTATACTCTGTGTTCAAGGAATAACACCATTCTGTTATATGATCATTGTACTGTTAAATGTTTGTTTAAAATTTTACAGACTTTTCAGCTAACAGAAATTTTGTGATTTTTGACTAGACTTCTGCATCTGGTTCTTTCCTCAGGGTTGAGGTACAAGTAGATACACCTAAGAAATGGATATGTGAGGGAGTGTTACAAGATGCCTACTTCAGAAAGCTGTGTTAAAAATGAAGTGGGAATGCTGACTGAAAAACTCCACTTTTTCTCAATTGTCTTTTTAGTGCTGTGTACAAGTAGCCATGAAATCACTTTAGAAGAGTAAAAAAGTTTGTATTTATTAAATACAACATTTTGGCAAGCTTATTTTTACCCTGAACTCCACATCTATCATTAGTCACATGAGTTTCTTCATATACGCAAGTGTGCAAGTCTAGATATTTAAAAAAGACACAAAAGAGATATTTTTAAGAGAAGAACAATCAGAAGAAAATGCATGAGGGTTTCTGATGAGGTGCCCCCCCTGCTTCCCCTGAGGAGAGGGAGCCCTTGGGGGACCCATGGTGGGAAACGGGGTTTCTTGGACCCCTGCTCTATGGTCACATGTTCTCGGGTTCTGTATCCCATTGGGCATTTCAAATGTCACTCTGCCCAGAGAATCCTGTACTTAGATTAGTGTTCCCATGATTCTGGAGCAGTCTTTTGTGAGCAGTCTGTGCTGCAGTCTGTGCCAGGCCCAGCCATGAGGCTGTGAGAAAATAAAGAGCATCTATGAACATCTATCAAAAATCTTGTTCCTGATTCTTTCTATGGACAAAGCTGCCCTCAGGGAGGCTTGCAGGCTATCCTCACTGCAACAGATGGTGGAGAATTTCGGGCATTTTAACAATCCCTGGACCCGTGAAGACAGCTTAAGAAGAGCAGTGAAGATTTTGAGAAAAATCCAAGGAAGCAGTGAGTAAGAGTTCCCTGGGTTTTTCTCTCCTTTCCTTGGTTTGGCTGTTCTCTCTGGACTATGAAGGAATTGTGGGAAATGTGGCTGTCTGAGCCACAGAAGGAAATTTACCTGGAAATTAAAAAAAATCCTGGCACAGCAAAACATGAAAATTACTCCAGGATATGTAGAACGTTTTTTTGACTGGCTTTTCAAAAACTTCTTCTGTGTTTCTCGGGACTTACTTTTTAACATCAATCCTCCTGGAACTCCTCTAAGTGATTTTTGGTGCAAGATTTTGGATGAAATAATGGTTCAGTCAAAACAGGTACTAGTCATAAAACCTCTCTATGCATTTCCTGCAATCAATGAAGCCCTTACAAACCACGTGCATGGTTCTGTGGCAGAAGATGGCTGCCATCACATGGCCAAGACCACGTGGCCTGCCAATCCTGTGACTGTACCTGCAGAGTGTCCCCTCAGCGGTGCGTGTCTTACTGCGGACCCCGCCACTACCTC